>SJYC01100800.1:0-12263 GCA_006408675.1 Madoqua kirkii
TTTTTACAGATTTTATTAATTTAGACAAAACTCAAATTCATAATACATTTTACAAGTCATTTGATACTTTGAATAGATGTGTATTAAAATTAGACTTTGCAGGTGGCCCTTGTAAAGAAACTAGCCTGCTAATGTTGGAGAGACCTTAAAAAACTGGAAATAGAACTGCCTTATGACCCGGCAACCCCACTGCTGGGCATACACACCCAGGAAACCAGAATTGAAAGAGACACATGTACCCCAATGTTCATCACAGCACTGTTTATAATAGCAAGGACATGGAAGCAACCTAGATGTCCATCAGCAGATGAATGGATAAGAAAGCTGTGGTACATATCACAATGGAGTATTACTTAGCCATTAAAAAGATTACATTTGAATCAGTTCTAATGAAGTGGATGAAACTGGAGCCGATTATACAGAGTGAAGTAAGCCAGAAAGAAAAACACCAATACACTATACTAATGCATATATATGGAATTTAGAAAGATGGTAATGATAACCCTGTATGCGAGATAGCAAAAGAGACATAGATGTATTGAACAGTCTTTTGGATTCTGTGGGAGAGAGTGAGGGTGGGATAATATGGGAGAATGGCATTGAAACATGTATAATATCATATATGAAACAAGTCACCAGTCCAAGTTCAGTGCATAATACTGGATGCTTGGGGCTGGTGCACTGAGATGACCCAGAGGGATGGTACGGAGAGGGATGAGGGAGGGGGGTTCAGGATGGGGAACACGTGTATACCTGTGGCAGATTCATGTTGATATATGGCAAAACCAATAACAATATTGTAAAGTAATTAACCTCCAATTAAAATAAATAAAGTTATATTAAAAAAGGAAACAAGGGTTTGATACTTGCGATGGAAAGATACCCTGGAGGAGGTCATGGCAACCCACTCATGTAGTCTGGGCTAGAGAATCCCATGGACAGAAGAGCCTGGTGGGTTACAATCCACAGAGTTGGACACCACTGAAGCAACTTAGCATGTGCACACACATATTAAAATTACAAAGTTTGATGGAGAAAGTATCTTTGTTGAATATTCACACTCAGGAACATGTTATATCTCTCTAGGTTTTAATTTTTTTAATACATTTGTAATATTTTTTAAACATTGTTTAGCTACATGCACATTTAGATTATTGCTATTTCCTATTTTCCTATCATAATTAAAGTTAATTTTTTAAAACATCAACTTTTAAGTTTTGCCTTTGTACATTATTTAATTTTAAATATTAGAGTATCATATAATTTTTAACAGCTCTTACAGTTTTGGGCTTCCCAGGAGGCTCAGTGGTAAAGAATCCACCTGCCCATGCAGGAGACATGGGTTCACTCTCTGGATTGGTATGATCTCCTGGAGAAGGAAACCCACTCCAGTATTCTTGCCTGAAAAATCCCATGGACAGAGGAGCCTCGTGAGCTACAGTCCATTGGGTTGCAAAGAGTCAGACTCAACTGAACAGGCACACACACACATATTAGTTTTCAGTTCAGTTCAGTCGCTCAGTCGTATCCGACTCTTTGCAACCCCATGGACTGCAGCATGCCAGGCCTCCCTGTCCATCACCAACTCCCAAAGTTTACTCAAACTTATGTTCACTGAGTCTGTGATGCCATCCAACCATCTTATCCTCTGTCGTCCCCTTCTCCTCCCACCTTAAATCGTTCCCAGCATCAGGGTTTTTTCCAGTGAGTTAGTTCTTCACATCAGGTGGCCAAAGTACTAGAGTTTCAGCTTCAGCATTAATACTTCCAGTGAATAGTCAAGACTGATTTCCTTTAGAATGAACCAGTTGGATCACCTTGCTGTCCAAGTGACTCTCAACAGTCTTCTCCAACACCACAGTTCAAGAGCATCAGTTCTTCAGCACTCAGCTTTATAGTCCAACTCTCACATCCATACATGACTACTATTAGTTTTACTGGTGATGAATCCCCTCAGTTTGTGTTTACCTGGGAATGTCTGCTCCTTCATTTTTAAAGGATAATATTTACCACGTATACTAATCTTGGTTGGCAGTTCTTTTTTCACTCAGTTCTTTGGATATGTTATTTACTAAATAACATATTTACAAAATTTACTAAAAGTTAGAGAGGGGTGCTATTGTATGTTGCAAGACAGTTGTAGTGTTTTCCAAGTTCTCTTTTTTACTTTTGCAGTTTGATTATAACATACTTTTGTGAAAATCTCTTCAGATTCTACATACATGTGGTCTTTTAAGCTTTATGAGTTCTGATGTCCATTTCCATCCTCAAATTCCAAGTTTTTCAGTAATTATTTCTTTAAGCAAGTTTTCTGTCCCTTTCTCTTTCTGTTCTTCTAGGACTTCCGTAATAGTCACTGTAAGGGCTATGGGAAAATGTAAGAATAAAGTGAAGCTGCAAAGTTGTCTTTTCTACCCTATTCAGTGCATCTTTTCTCATTTCCATGTTGCACTTGGATTTTTTAATCTCTCACCTGGATTCCTGAGTTCTCATGTAGTTATTTTGTTCCATGAGTAGATGTCAATTTCTATGTGAGAAAAAAAAATGCTCAACTCTGTTTTGTCATCTTGCTGATGGCACTGCCAAAATATCTAGGCAGGATTTTCTGCAGTCATTGGTTAAGCAACTTTCTGCATTAATGGATTTAAGCTCAAATATTAAAGGTGGCATGGGTGGGGAAGAGGGAAGAAGGGTCAAAATCATGCTAATAAATTCAATAACTAACATAATATCTCATGAATTGAAGGTACTGAAAAGCATTACAAAAGTAAGTGGGTAATATGTTGAGACAGCCCAGAGAAAAGGTGGCCTGAGTTACAGTAGCGAAGAGCAGCTTCTTCAGTGTGGCTCAACTTTTCATTAAGTGTGAAAAGATTGAGTAACAACAGCCCAAGAAAAGGACGATCTGTTCAACAGACAGTCAGGATTCTTTAAAGGGTAGGAAGAAGAAACATGACTCAAATAAAGTGAATAAATGTAGAATTCAGCAGGGACTCCTATTGAAAATCAAATCACCGAAATAATAAATAACTTGAGATACTTATAGTGGATGCAGAGGAACAACAATTCAAATTAGTTAGAGATAACATAAAAGATGGGCTTCCCTCATAGCTCAGTCAGTAAAGAGTATGACTGCAGTGCAGGAGACCTGGGTTTGATCCCTGGGTCAGAAAGATCCCCTGTAAAAGGAAATGGCAACCCACTCCAGTATTCTTGCCTGGAGAATCCCATGGACAGAGGAGCCTGGCAGGGTACAGTCTATGGAGTTGCAAGCGTCTGACTCAACTGAGTGACTAAGAACATAATGTAAAATATGTGGAGGGCAAGCTTTTGAATTTCAAGGTAGTTAACCCTAATTTTTTTTTTAAAGTCATAAAATGTAAGAAATAAGAGGAAGGCTATAATAGAATATTCTTGAAGAAAAGAGTTGACTGTAATTCAAGAATATTATTTGTTCTAGAAAAAATGTGACTAGGAATTATGGATAAGAAAAATATATTGATGTTAAGTTATTTAATTGTAAGTATTAATAGGGAGACCCCCAGATGGCATTCAGTTCAGTTCAGTTGCTCAGTCGTGTCTGACTCTTTGTGATCCCATAGACTGCAGCATGCCAGGCTTCCCTGTGAATCACCAAGGACAGGGAAGCAGTGGTAAAGAATTTTCCTGCCAATGCAAAACTTGCAAGTGATGTGGGTTTGATCCCTGGGTCAGGAAGATTCTCTACAGTAGAAAATGGCAATCCACTCCAGTATTGTTGCCTAGAAAATTATATGGACAGAGGAGCCTGGCAGGCTGTAGTCCATGATGTTGCAAAGAGTCAGACATGAGTGAGCACACACACAGAGAAAGTAATAAGCACAGAGGCAGAAAGTCCTTTACCAGCAGAAAAAGTCAAGGTGACTTTAAAGTTCTCCACAATGTTTAATTGGGCTACGATGTTTTGCCTCATCTGCCATAGTCACCTGACCTCTTGCCAAGTGACTATCATCTTTTTAAGCATCTCAACAAGGTTTTGCAGTGAAAACATTTCCAGGAGCAACAAGAGGCTGAAAATGCTTTCTAAGAGTTCATTGAATCCCAAAGAACAGATGTTTATGCTACAGGAGTAAACACTTCTCATTGGCAAAAATGTGTTGATTGCAATGGTTCCTATTTTGAATAATAAAGATTTGTTTGATCATACTTATAATGATTTAAAATTAATGGTCTGGAACTGCAGTTGTGTTTGCACCAACCTGCTGCCGCCGCAGCCGCTGCTGCTAAATCACTTCAGTCGCATCCGACTCTGTGCGACTCCACCAGGCTCCTCAGTCCCTGGGATTCTCCAGGCAAGAATACTGGAGTGGGCTGCCATTTCCTCCTACAATGCATGAAAGTGGAAAGTGAAAGTGAAGTCACTCAGTCTTGTCCGACTCTTCACGATCCCATGGGCTGTAGCTTACCAGGCTCCTCCATCCATGGGATTTCCCAAGCAAGAGTACTGGAATGGGATGCCATTTCTTTCTCCATTGCACCAATCTAATAGTTGGTTAAAAAAGTCCTATAAGATGAATTTTCTTTCTTTTTTTACATAATAATCTAGAATATTTTCATTAGGGAATGAATATCAACATTGTAGCCCAATTTGTTTAACTTCATCAATTCTTGATGAAGAATTGGACTCTTTCTTTTGACCAGTGGTTACTGCAGGCATTGAAGTTTTCAGTGTATCTTATTGATTTGCTGAACATACTTCCCAGATATAATGGTTTGTCTGGAATTCAGAACGCTGTAGTGGATCAGACTGGCAGCAAATCACCAAACAATGACCATGACCTTTTTCTGGTGCAATTTGGCTTTAGGAAGTGCTTTTGAGCTCCTTCTCAGTTCAACCACTGAGCTAGCTAGTCATTGCCAGTTTTTGTATAAAATCCACTTTTGTGGCACATCACAATCCCAGAGGATTCTCTGTTCCTTGTATAGAGTAAGAGAAGATGATATTTCAAAACGATAATATTTTTTATTTTCAGTGAGCTCATGAGACATCCACTTATTGAGGGTTTTCACCTTTCCAATTTGCTTCAAATGCCAAATGAGCATAGAATGGTTGATGTTGAGTTCTTCAGCAACTTCTCATGGTTGTGAGAGGATCCGCTTCAATGATCCTCTCAATTGGTTGTACTCAACTTCCAATGACTGTCCACTGTGCTTCACATCTTGGAAGCTCTCATCTCTTTTGCAAACCTTTTTGAACCACCACTGCACTGTATTTTCCTTAGCAGTTCCTGGGTCAAATGTATTGTTGATGTTGTGAGCTGTCTTGGCTGTTTCAAGACCCATTTTTGAACTCAGATAAGAAAATCACTCAAATTTGCTTTTTGTCTAACATAATTTTCTTGGCCTAAAATAAGTATAAAATAAATATCAAGTAATGTTATTAGGAAGGAAACATAAACTAAGAAATGTACATTAAAATGTTGTATAACATAACCACACATATTAAAGATGTATTCCAATATCAAATGGCAAATTTCAATAATGCAAAATCACAATTACTTTTGCACTAATCTAATCTGTATCTATTTCTGCTTTATTGACTATAAAGCCTTTGACTGTGTGGATCACAATAAACTGTGGAAAGTTCTTCAAGAGATGGGAATACCAGACCACCTGACCTGCCTCTTTAGAAATCTGTATACAGATCAGGAACCAACAGTTCAAACTGGACATGGAACAACGGACTGCTTTCAAATAGGAAAAGGAGTACATCAAGGCTGTATATTGTCACCCTGCTTGTTTAACTTATATGCAGAGTACATCATGAGAAACACTGGACTGGAAGAAACACAAGCTGGAATCAAGATTGCCGGGAGAAATATCAATCATCTCAGATATGCAGATGACACCACCCTATGACAGAAAGTGAAGAGGAGCTAAAAAGCCTCTTGATGAAAGTGAAACAGGAGAGTGAAAAAGTTGGCTTAAAGCTCAAAAATCAGAAAACGAAGATCATGGAATCTGGTCCCATCACTTCATGGGAAATAGATGGGGGAAACAGTGGAAACAGTGTCAGACTTTATTTTTGGGGGGTTCCAAAATCACTGCAGATGGTGACTGCAGCCATGAAATTAAAAGATTATCCTGTAAGGACAACTTGTATCTCTTAGTAGTCATTCATCATTATCACCTCCCTCATCACAATTCTAGTCAACTACCAGTCTATTTTCTCTCTGTATAGATTTGCCTATTCTGGATACGTCATGTAAATGAAATTAATATGTTGTCTTTGTGACTAGCTTCTTTTACTTAGCACACTACTTTTGAGGTTCATTCACGTTGTATGCATGTGCTCATCGCTTCAGTGATGTTTGATTCTTTGCAACCCCATGGACTATATAGCCTGCCAGGGTCCACTGTTCATGGGATTCTCCAGGCAAGAATGCTGGAGTGGGTTGCCATGTACTCCTCCGGGGCATTCCCTTTGTAACATGTATCAGTCTTTTTTTTTTAATGGCTGAATAACATGAAATTAGAAGACACTTATTCCTTGGAAGAAAAGTTATGACCAACCTAGATAATATATTCAAAAGCAGAGACATTACTTTGCCGACTAAGGTCCGTCTAGTCAAAGCTATGGTTTTTCCTCTGGTCATGTATGGATGTGAGAGTTGGACTGTGAAGAAGGCTAAGCACTGAAGAATTGATGCTTTTGAACTGTGGTGTTGGAGAAGACTCTTGAGAGCCCCTTGGACTGCAAGGAGATCCAACCAGTCCATTCTGAAGGAGATCAGCCCTGGGTGTTCTTTGGAAGGAATGATGCTAAAGCTGAAACTCCAGTACTTTGGCCACGTCATGCGAAGAGCTGACTCATTGGAAAAGACTGATGCTGGGAGGGATTGGGGGCAGGAAGAGAAGGGGACGACAGAGGATGAGATGGCTGGATGGCATCACTGACTGGATGGACATGAGTCTGAGTGAACTCCGAGAGATGGTGATGGACAGGGAAGCCTGGCGTGCTGTGATTCATGGGGTCGCAAAGAGTTGAACATGACTGAGCAACTGAACTGAACTGAGCATTCAGTTGTATCAGTAGACCTCATTTTCTTTGTTCATTTGTTAGCTAATAGAAATGTGGATTAAGACTTCCTGGTGGTCCAGTGGTTGGGACTCTGAGCTCCCAATGCAGGGGGCATGGGTTTTATCCCTGGTTGGGGAACTAAGATTCCACATGCCACATGGCCAATAAATAAATTTAAAAAATTATCTTTTTAAAAAGAAATGTAGATTGTTTCTACTTTTTGGCTACTGTGAGTAATGTTTTAAACTTTGGTGGACAAGGTTTTGTTATACATTTGTTTTAATTTCTTTTGCATATATACCTGAAAGTAGAATTACTGGATTATATAATAACTCTTATGTTTAGTATCTTGAGGAATTTGAAAGCTCTTTTCCAAGGGAATGCATGATTTTACATTCCTATCAGCAATGTATGTGGATTCCAATTTTCTCCACATCCTTGACAACCCTTGTTATCTTTTTGATTATAGCCATCTTAGTGGATGTGAGGTCTTGATTTTGATTTGTATTTCCTTACCTATCAGTGAATTTGAGGATTTTTTTGGTTCTTATTGGACATTTGTATATTGTCTTTGGAGAAATGTTGGTTTCTGATCCTTTTTCCTTTTTTTTTTTTTTTTTGGCTGTTCCATGTGACTTATGGGGTTTCAGATCCCTGACCAGGGATTGAACCCAAGCCCCATCAATGAAAGAATCAGAGTCCTAACCACTGTACTGCCAGAGAATTCCCACCTTTTTTCATTCTTAATTGAATTATCACACTTTTTACTATTACATTGGTAGAGTTGTTTATATATCCTATATTTGTGTCACTTATTAGATATTATGGTTGTTCAGTTGCTAAGTCATATCCAAATCTTTGCAAACCTGAGGGATGCAGCATGCCAGGCAGCTCTTTCCTCCACGATCACCTGGACTTTGTTCAAACTCATGTCCTCTGAGTTGGTGATTCCATCCTGTGCTGCCCCCCCTTCTCCTCCTGTCTTTAATCTTTCCTAGCATCAGGGTCTTTTCCAGTGAGTCAGCTCTTTGCATCAGGTGGCCGAAGTATTGGAACTTCAGTTTCAGCATTAATCCTTCCAGTTCAGGGTTGATTTCCTTCAGGATTGACTGATTTGATCTCCTTGCTGTCCAAGGTACTCTCAAGAGTTGTCTCCAACACCACAGTTGGAAGGCATCAATTCTTCAGTGCTCCTCCTCCTTTATGGTCCAACTCTCACATCCATACATGACCAGAGGAAAAACCATAGCTTTGACTAGACGGACCTTTGTTGGCAAAGTGATATCTCTCCTTTTTAATATGCTCAGTTTGTTATGGCTTTCTTCCAAGGAGTGTCTATTAATTTCATGGCTCCAGTCACCATCTGCAGTGATTTTGAAGCCCAAGAAAATAAAATGTGTCCCTGCTTCCATTTTCCCCCCATCTATTTGCCATGAAGTGGTGGGGCTGGATGTCATGATCTTAGTTTTCTGAATGTTGAGTTTTAAGCCAGCTTTTTTTACTCTCCTCTTTCACCCTCATCAAGAGGCTCTTTAGTTCCTCTTCACTGCCTACCATTAGAGTGGTATCATCTGCATATCTGAGGTTGTTGATACTTCTTCTGGCAATCTTGATTACAGCTTGTGTTTCATCCAGCCAAATATTTCACAGGATATACTCTGCATATAAGTTATCTCTTTCACCCTCATCAAGAGGTCTTTAGTTCCTCTTCACTGCCTACCATTAGAGTGGTATCATCTGCATATCTGAGGTTGTTGATACTTCTTCTGGCAATCTTGATTACAGCTTGTGTTTCATCCAGCCAAATATTTCACAGGATATACTCTGCATATAAGTTAAGTAAGCAGAGTGACAATATACAACCTTGTCATACTTCTTTCCCAATTTTGAACCAGTCCATTGTTTCATGTCCATTTTAACTGTTGTTTCTTGACCTGCATACAGGTTTTTCAGGAGACAGATAAGGTGGTCTGGTGTTCCCATCTCTTTAAGAGTTTTCCACAGTTTGTGGTGATTCACATAGTCAAAGGCTTTAACATGGTCAGTGAAGCAGAAGTAGATGTTTTTCTGGAATCCCCTTGCCTTCTCTGTGAACCAACAAATGTTGGCAGATTGATCTCTGATTCCTCTGCCTCATCAAAACCCAACTTTGTGCATCTAGAAGTTCTTAGTTCACATACTACTGAAGCCTAGCTTGAAGGATACTGAGCATAACATTTCTAGCATGTGAAATGAGTGCCATTGTCCAGTAGTTTGAAGATTCTTTGGCATTGCCCTTTTTTGGGATTAGAATGAAAACCGACCTTTTCCAGCCTTGGCAACTGCTGAGTTTTCCAAATTTACTGACATGTTGAGTGTAGCACTTTCACAGCATCATCTTTTAGGATTTGAATTAGCTCAGCTGGAAATCTGTCACCTCTACTAGCTTTGTTTGTAGTAGTGATGCTTCCTAAGGCCCGCTTGACTTCATACTCCAAAATGTCTGGCTCTGGGTGAGTGACCATACCATTGTGGTTATCCGGGTCATTAAGACCTATTTTGTGTAATTCTTCTGTGTATTTTTGCCACCTCTTTTTAATCTCTTCTCCTTCCTTAGGTACTTACTGTTTCTGTTCTTTATTGTGTCTGTCTTTAGATGAAATGTTCCCTTGATATCTTTAGTTTTCTTGAAGAGATCTCTAGTCTTCCTCATTCTGTTGTTTCCCTCTATTTCTTTGCATTGTTCACTAAGAAGACCTTATCTCTCCTTGCTATTCTCTGGAACTCTGCATTCAGTTCTTTCCCTTTCTCCCTTGCCTTTCTCTTTTCTTCTATTCTCAGCTATTTTAAAGCCTCCTCAGACAACCACTTTGTCCTCTCACATTTCTTTTTCTTGGGTATGGTTTTGATCACCACCTCCTGTACAGTGTTACAAACCTCCATTGGTAGTTTTTTAGGTAGTCTTGTCTACCAGATCTAATCATTTAAATTTATTTGTCACCTCCATTGTATAATCATAAGAGATTTGATTTAGGTTATACCTGAATGGCCTAGTGGCTTTCCCTGCTTTAAGTCTGAATTTTGTAATGAGCTCATGATCTGAGCCACAGTCAGCACCTGGTCTTGTTTTTGCTGACTATATAGAGCTTCTTCATCTTTGGCTGCAAAGAACATAATCAATCTGATTTCAGTATTGGCCATTTGATGATTTCCATGTGTAGAGTCCTCCCAGGTGTTGTTGTAAGAGGGTGTTTCCTGTGAACAGTGTGTTCTCTTGATGAAACTCTGTTAGCCTTTGCCCTGCTTCATTTTGTACTCCAAGGCCAAACTTGCCTCTTACTCTGGGAAATCTCTTGACTTCTTGCCTTTGCGTTCCAATCTCCTATGATGAAAAGGACATCTTTTTTGGGTGTTAGTCCTAGAAGGTCTTGTAGGTCTTCATAGAAGAGGTCAACTTCAGCATTTTGCTATCAGTGGTTGGGGCATAGATTTGGATTACTATGATGCTGAGTGGTTTGCCTTGGAAATGAACTGAGATCATTCTGTTGTTTTTGATGTTGCACCCAAATACTGCCTTTCAGACTCTTGTTGACTGTGAGGACTACTCCATTTCTTCTAAGGGATTCTTGCCCACAATAGTAGATATAATTGTCATCTGAATTAAATTTTCCCATTCCCGTCCATTTTAGTTTACTGATTCCTAAGGTGTCGATGTTCATTCTTGCCATCTCCTCCTTGAGCACATTCAGTTTACCTTGATTCATGGACCTAACATTCCAGGTTCCTATGTAATATTGTTCTTTACAGCACTGGACTTCCTTTCACCACCAGGTACATCCACAACTGAGCAGTGTTTCTGCTTTGGCCCAACTGCTTCATTCTTGCTGGAACTATTAGTAATTGCCCTCTGCTTTTCTCCAGTAGCATATTGGACACCTTCTGATGTGGGGGGCTCATCTTCTGGTGTCATGTCTTTTTTCATTTTCATATTGTTCATGGAATTCTCATGGCAAGAATACTGGAATGGTTTGTGATCCCCTCCTCCAGTGGACCACATTTTGTCAGAACTCTCCACTATGACCTGTCTGCCTTAAGTGGCCCTGCACAACATGGCTCATAGCTTCATTGAGTTATGCAAGCCCCTTCACCACAAGAAGGCTGTGATCCATCAAGGGTTATTAGATAAAAGATTTGTAAATTGTTTCTCCTATTCTGTAGGATGTATTTTTACTTTCTTGATGTTATTATTTGCAGCACCAAAGTTTTAAATTTTGGTGAAATCAAATATATCCATTTTCTCTTCTTTGCTTGTGATAATGTATCTAAGAAGATATTGCCTAACTCAGAGTCATGAAAATTCTATGTTTTCTTCCAATAATTTTATAAGTTATCTTTATAGATTAAGCTCTTATATTTGACTCATTTTGAGTTTATTTTTGTGTGATATGAGGTAGGGGTCCAACTTTATTCTTTAAAATACGGATATTTAATTGTCCTAGCAACATCAGTTAGAAGGACTATCCCTCCCCTATCTAACTGTCTTGACACAGTTGTCCAAAATCAATTGACCATAAAGGTATTGGTTTATTTCTGGACTTTAAGTTGTATTCCATTGACTTATATATTTGTCCTAATGTGAGTGACACACTGTCTTGATTAATAAAGATTTTTTGTAAGTTTGAAATTGGCAAATGTGAGTTGAATTTGGCTCTTCTTTTTTAAGATTGATTTCCATGTGAATTTTAGAATCAGCTTGTCAACTTCTGCAAAAATGCCCACTGGGATTTTGAATCTGTAGATCAGTTTGGAGCTATTGCCATTTTCTTGACTGATTGGTTCTTTAATCATTAAAAAATACCCCTCTTTATCTCTAGTAATAGCTTTTGTCTTAAAATCTATTTTGTTTACTATAAATTTGGCCACTCTAACTCTCTTATGGTTGGTGTTTATGTAGTATATTTTTTCCTTTCGAACTATTTGTATCTTTGAAGCTAAAGTGTGTTTCCTATAGACAACATATAATTGGATCTTGTTTTTTTAATCCAGTCTCACAGTCTTTTTTTTAATTTATCCATTCACCTATGATGTTATTTTTGATATGGTTGGATTTATGTATGCCATTTTGCTTTTTTGAGGGATATGTGACTGGTAACTACTTTATTCCTCTGTTCTTCCTTTATTGTGAATTTATTTTTGTAAATGGTCTGAGGTAGAAATTTAGCAT
>SJYC01100801.1:0-15299 GCA_006408675.1 Madoqua kirkii
GAAAAGCTGTCCTTTTCTACTGAATTTTAATACCTGCTTCATCATATATATTGTTCCCATATATAGTTAGCTGTATTTATGAAAATTCCATTATATTCTATTCAGGTATGTATCTGTCTCCTCTTGTGTCAATGCCTGCTGTTTAGTTTAAGTTAAGATAAATTCCAGCATCTTCTATAGCAAGTCCCTCTGTTTTCCTTCTTGTCTTGGACATTCTCATGCACTAATTGTTTATGTGAATCTTTGAAACCAAAAAGAAAACACCAGTGATAATCCTTTTAAAATTTCACAAAACGTGCACACATACATATAAACACATTCACCACCTAATAATATGTATGAGGTTAAGCAACTTATTTAATGTAGAATCTGGTAAATGGCAACACAGTATATTAAAATGAAACAGAACAGAATGACGTATGTAACTTTCACCTAACAATTATTTTCCTAATATAGGGTGAATGCTATTGAAAGTAGTGCCATCAGGATGTTAAAAGAGAAAATGATTTCACGAAAAACTGACCTCATTCGAGCTTTCCAACTTCAAGACCGCAATAAATCAGGTAAAAAAAAATGTAATGCTTACCATTTCTGAACATACCAGGTTCTATACAGATTAGTTTTCATTTTCTTTGCTGTCTTAAAAGTTCAGTTTTCTACTTTTACCACTGAAGGATGATAGAGATAAAATATAACCCATTATATGCTTAGAAAAAAGCATATTCTTCCTTTTCAATAAGCATCTTTCAACTTAACAACGACAACCCTGAATTAGACTTCTATTCTGGTAGTATGTGAGACTAGACACTCTCAAAAGTCCTCCTGTTAAGAGACAGCTAGATTCTAGAGGATGCAGGATTTTAATGCATTTACCAGCCTCACAGTAATTAAAGTAAATCTCTAGGCTATATTTCTTCTCCCTGCTAATGGATTTTTGAAGCTGCATGTTGGAGCATGGAGCAGCAAGCAAGCATTATAGGCTCGATTATCTTGGGGGCAAATGCTAATATTGTTGTAGCAGTCAATCTTGGGGTTAACTGTAGGATAGTAGAAAAGATGAGTAAGCTGAATTTGAGACTTCCAACATTAAGCCTCAAAGTGACCAGAGTAATCCTAGGTCTGTAGTGCACTGACTCTTGGCAAGCAAATGCAAGTCCATGTTCATGGAAAGTGTCCCTAATTTGCGCCACTAATATATCCAGAGAGATCAATTAATATGAGGTCACAACCAAAGATTCCCAAACAAACAAGGAGAACATGAGTGAGAGTCAGCAGGAACAATAAGCAACAGATTTAGTTTCTCAAAGATATCATATATTGGGATTATCAAGTGCAAAGTAAAAGTTACTAGGAAAGAAAATATTTAAAGAAATGAAAGATGGAGTCACAAGTATGCATTTTAAAATGATTTAAAGAACCATTTTAATTTTATATAGATATAAAAATAACTTGTTAAAAACCATAATGAATGGGTTAAATACAAGATTAGATATTGCTAAAAAATAGAAAGATTAAGAATAAAATGTTTAATATACATCTAATCACGGTCCCAGGAGGAGAGACTGTAAGAGAGAATATATTTTGCGTGATAATGGCTGAGAGTTTTCCAGAATTATTGAAAGAACTCATACTCACAGGTAAAGAGGAACAGTGATTCTCAAATAGGAGAAATAAAATGAAATTCACACCTACACACACTTGTGGTGAAACTACAGCACACCAACAGCAAAAAAAATCTTAGAAGCAAGCAGAGGAAACACACATTGCTCAAGAGACAACAGTTAGAGTGACATCAGACTTCTCAAAAGTTGCAACAGAAGTCAGTAGACAGTGGAATCATATGTACAGGTTGTCCCCAATTTATGGTGATTTGACTTAGGAGTTGACTTTAAAATTGTATGAAAGCCATATGCATTGAGGAGAAACATATTTTGAATTTTGACCTTTTACCAGATGAGCAATGTATAGTATGATGCTCTCTCATGCTGGGTGGTAGCATTGAGCCACAGTTCTCAGCCATCCAGGTGATCACAAGGGTAAACAACTGATACATTTACAACCATCCTGTACTCATACAGCCATTCTATTTTTCGCTTTCAGTACGTTATTCAATAAATTACATGAGATAGTCAGCACTTTACTATAAAATAGGCTTTGTATTAGATGATTTTGCCCAACTCTAGGCTAATGTAAGTGCTGTAAGCACATTTAAGGTAGGCTAGGCTAAGCTATGTTATTCAGTAGTTTAGGTGTGTTAACTGCATTTTTAACTTATTATATCTTCAACTAATTATAGGTTTATTGGGCTATAACCTCATTTTAAGTCTAGAAAGGTCTATACAAAACACTGAAAAAGTGGGAACAACTCTGTTAATATCAGACACAGTAGACTTCAAGGAAATACACATTACTAGAACTATAAAGAGATACTTTATAATAATATTCAGTTTTCTCATTGAATCCATTTTAAATGTGTGTGTACCTATTTATATAGTCTCCTTAAAAACTATGTAAAACAAAAATGGACTGAACAAGT
This sequence comes from Madoqua kirkii, assembly GCA_006408675.1. Lineage (NCBI taxonomy): Eukaryota > Metazoa > Chordata > Mammalia > Artiodactyla > Bovidae > Madoqua > Madoqua kirkii. Next base: position 2,537 of record SJYC01100801.1, read on the forward strand.
AGAAGTTGAAAAATCTACTGTCATAGTGGTTTCTTTGGAAGGAATGATGCTGAAGCTGAAACTCCAGTACTTTGGCCACCTGATGAGAACAACTGACTCCTTGGAAAAGACCCTGATTCTGGGAAAGATTAAAGGCAGGAGGGGAAGGGGACAACAGAGGATGAGATGGTTGGATAGGATCACTGACTCAATGGACACGAGTTTGAGTAAGCCCCAGGAGTTGGTGATGGACAGGGAAGCCTGGCTTTCTGCAGTCCATAGGGTTACAAGGAATCGGATGTGACTGAGCAACTAAACTGACCAACTGATAGTCTTTAAATGATATTGAAAGGAATGTGGAAGGAAGGATAAGAATGCTAATTTGTTAATACTTCAAAGTAAAAAGTAAGTAGAGAGTCTCTAAAAATAAACTGTGTTTAATTTTAGTTAAAGCAATGTTTGATAAAAATTATTTTTTCCTCTTAAATTTAGAGCATCAGTTGACTCCAAGTGACAAGCATTTATCTCAAATTTAGTGATTACTTTAGTTTCAAATCAGAAATAATTTTTTGTTTCTCTCATTTGGATTAAAGCTAAATGTCAAAAACACTTCGCCAAAATCATCTTTGTTGATCTTCTGTTCATGTGCATAGAGACAGACCTGAAATAATATTCTTCACATCATATTGATGGTCATTTTTGGTCACTGGATTTCTGTTAATAAGGTGCTTCCATTTTATGTAATTTCAAATTATACTAAATATAATTTCAAAATATTATGGCCAGTTTCATTTTTTAATTATAAATCAAACTATCAGTTTTTTTTTTCCTTGCTCCTGAGGTATTGCACTGTTAAGGGCACTCAGAAAGGTCAGCAGCCAGTTTTGCCAGGTTTATCATTCCTAGAGACAGAGTTCTGGCAAGCATTCGAAGGCTACCTAGGAGTAGTAGGAAGTCTTTTTCGTGATATCCTCACACATCCATCAGAATTATCGATGTGCTAATTTGTCCCAGGAAATCTTGTTTTTCCTCAGTGATAATACTAACTCTGAATGTGTCAATCAGATCCTGTCATTGTAACTGCTTCCTATATTGTCACAATTGAGTTGAACTTCCATCTCTACTGCAATAAACATGTCTTAATTAGTTCAGCTAACAGCATTTTGTAAAGAAGACTCTGTTGTTAAGCAGAATTTAATTTTGCATAGGTACCAAGGCATGCCTTATCTGTTTTGCCTGGCATTTTTTGTTTATAATTGATAGATGAACACTTAATATTTTCATGTCTTTGAAATAAAAATTCAGTGACAGATTTTCACCTGTGTGGATGGCTGATGTCTGTCATTCATAGCTTGGATTTGTGCAGTGTCTTTGGGCAAAGAACAAGAGTGTCTGTCACACATGCTTGGTAGACCCCAGCCTTTGGCTTAGAGACATGTTAGAATGAAGTATGCGAGGGGTCTTAGATTCAGTTCTTCATCTTGGATCCTAGGTCTTTCACTTACCTTTAAACCTGAACAAGTTACTCAATGTCTATGAAACTCAATCTTAATGTTTAAAAATAAGTAAAATTAAAATGCAGCACTATGATTCTTTAACAGTGTGATTTTCTTTATTTCTCTGTGAATTTTGTTTTGACTGTGCTTTTAAAAGATTGAATTGATGTTTCATTAAGAATATCACGTCTGTAAGGAGTTTAATTAAAGGTATATGATAATGCTTCTTTATGTTGAATTTTAATGTCCACCTGGAAACTGTCACTTTCATTTTAGAAAATGAACAAAAAGTTAAAGAGATTAAGCAGATTTAAGGTACAATCCTTCTATAACATACTTTTAAAGATAGGGACACAACAATTTAAGTAGACTCTTTTCTGATGATCAGAACATAAAGATATATTGTCAGTATTGTACAGTAGTTAAACTGTTAAATATCTGTTAACAGTTTAATAAAATAACCTTTGTCTACTAATAAATAGAAGTGCTAAGATTATTGATTTCAAGATGCCAAAATAAACACAATGCTTAGTAAAATATCTGGAAATACAAGGAAGACAGGTAAAAAGACAGAGAAGCACATTTTCAAGTCCTGTTGTCTGGACTAAACGTAGCAGCTGTGGCAGAGCCTCAAAGACCATACCACAACCAGGAATTGTGATGCTTTTCTTTTCTGTACCCTTCCCCATGAGCTCCAAGTTGGTGGCTGGAAAAAGACAGCAGTACCTAACCCTGTAATTCCTATTGTCACAGCTGACTCAGTAATTTTATTTTTCCCAATTCTGGATTTCCCAACTCTTGGACCAATAGAGGCACATTGCTCCTTGCTCAGGGTTTCTTGTTGCACTAGGGAGCATCCTCAGATGCAGCAGTTTGTACTGCACCTGAAAGAACCCCAGAGGATACTCACACAATATGCACAGTCCCTTTAATCTTGAGGAAAACACTTCACTGAAATATTGTGCAAAGTATCTGTTCTTCAACAGGCAATAGACTGCCAGTATTACTTTTGTCCTTTGATGATCTTCCATTACCTTTCACAGGATGGCCATGTGATCTGTATTTTTAAATAAAATAATTTAGCAAAGCTTCTTTCAACCTTGTGAAGAATCTTCATGGTATTGAATAAAATTATAGAGACTGAGTCAAGAGATGAGAAAAGCTGAAGTGTAGTGTTACATAAGCTTCAAAATCCTTTAATTTCTGTGTTGTAAGATCACCAGGGTCTTTGACAAGAATAATACAGGCAATACTGGTAACAAGTCAAACAAAAATGGATATGCATTCCACACTTCTGGGTTTCAGTAACAAAATGTTCTGTATCATGTCAACAAACATGGTAAACAGGAAGTACAATTAGGCTGAAAAAAAAAAAGGATGCTGAAGGTCTCATAGTAGTAGCTCTATTGTTTAGTGGGAATACATCTTTAGCTCTGATTTCATAGTCCTAATTTTCCCCAATGTTTAGATGAGAGATTTCCAGAGAGGTAGGAAAAGTTATGATCTTTAAAGATTGTAGTTAAAATTAATTTTTGCTCAATTTGAGTTTCCTTTTCTTTTTATTATTGTTATTTAATAACAAAATGTTAGACAATCAGTTGATTAGTTTCTCATTGGAGCTGAAGACATTTAGATTAGACAAAGCTAGTGGAGGTGATGGAATTCCAGTTGAGCTATTTCAAATCCCGAAAGATGATGCTGTGAAAGTGCTGCTGCACTCAATATGCCAGCAAATTTGGAAAACTCAGCAGTGGCCACAGGACTGGAAAAGGTCAGTTTACATTCCAGTCCCAAAGAAAGGCAGTGGCAAAGAATGCTCAAACTACCACACAATTGCACTCATCTCACACGCTAGTAAAGTATGCTCAAAATTCTCCAAGCCAGGCTTCAGCAATACATGAAGCACGAACTTCCAGATATTCAAGCTGGTTTTAGAAAAGGCAGAGGAACCAGAGATCAAATTGCCAACAAATTGCAAATTGCTGGATCATCAAAAAAGCAAGAGAGTTCCAGGAAAACATCTATTTCTGCTTTATTGACTATGCCAAAGCCTTTGACTATGTGGATCGCATTAAACTGTGGAAAATTCTGAATGAGATGGGAATATCAGACCACCTGACCTGCCTCTTGAGAAACCTATATGCAAGTCAGGAAGCAACAGTTAGAACTGGACATAGAACCACATACTGGTTCCAAATGGGAAAAGAAGTACGTCAAGGCTGTATATAGTCACCCTGCTTATTTAACTTATATAAAGAGTACACCATGGGAAACGCTGGGCTTGAGGAAGCACAAGCTGGAATCAACATTGTTGGAGGAAATATCAATAATCTCAGATATGCAGATGGCACCACACTTATGGAAGAAGGTGAAGAGGAACTAAAAAGCCTCTTAATGAAAGTGAAAGAGGAGAGTGAAAAAGTTGGCTTAAAGCTCAACATTCAGAAAACAAAGATCATGACATCCGGTCCCATCACTTCATGGCAAATAGATGGGAAAACAGTGTCAGACTTTATTTTTCTGGGCTCCAAAATCACTGCAGATGGTGACTGCAGCCATGAAATTAAAAGATGCTTACTCCTTGGAAGGAAAGTTATGACCAACCTAGATAGCATATTAAAAAGCAAAGACATTACTTTGCCAACAAAGGTCCATCTAGTCAAGGCTATGGTTTTTCCAGTGGTCATGAATGGATGTGAGAGACTATAAAGAAACCTGAGTGCTGAAGAATTGATGTTTTTGAACTGTGGTGTTGGAGAAGACTCTTGAGAGTCCCTTGGACTGCAAGAAGATCTAACCAGTCCATCCTAAAGTAGAACAGTCTTGAGTGTTCATTGGAAAGACTGATTTTGTAGCTGAAACTCCAATACTTTGGCCACCTGATGGCGTTCAGCCTCAGCAGCATCCAGGAGTACCCTCAGGGGAGATGGCATTGATGAGAGAAATTTATAGAGAGAGAAAGAAAGAATGTTGCAGATAAGAAAATAGAGGAGAGAAAGAGGTTGATATTCCTTGGTTTATGCAGAAAGTCAATAAAGCCCCAGCACAGGACTTGCTCTGTTCACACAGGCCACAGGCACCCTCTTGATGGAGAGAAGGTGCAGAGCATCTTCTTGAGAGTGTCTTAGAAGCCTGGGCAGGAAAGTGAACTCAGAGCGCCTCTGCACTCCAAGGGATCAGCCTGAAAATGAAAGGGAGAGAGAGAGAAAGAAAGAATGATGCGGGGTGACCAAGCTTTGGTGAGTGAAGCCCATAACTTTATTTTTAAAGGAACTTTTATACCTTGACTTGTACATAGAGGGAAATGAAAGATGCAGTGTCATGCAGAGTCAGCCCAAACATTACATCTGTTTTGTCTTTATCAAAACCAGGATTTTTTTGCATACCTTTCCCATAAACAATGTTGTGTACATTATCTTCTGGCCTTGGAAGCCTGTGGACACTTTATGACCCTCTTTTGGTAAAGGCTGCTCAACCAGAAAACTTATTTTCCCTTGAAGTGTTTTTTTTTTTTTTATATTTCTAATCTATGTCAGCCTCAGAAAGTATTAAATAGAGTTACATTCTCACGGAGCAAAGGTGCAGTGAGTTACAACAAAGAAAGAACCAATTAGTTCAAAGGTCTGATATGGTTAATTCCAAGGATACTGCTTGTTTTTCTTACATTCCAACTATGTTAACTAATGCACTCTCAGGTGCACAATGGATAAGGGATATGGGAACTTGGCAGCAAGCACTGGCTCAACAATGAAATCCTACACCAGCACTACTCTAATAGTTTTTTAACTCTTTGAAAGGCTCTATATTTTTAGAATGTTTTAGGCTTCCCTTGCCTCTCACATTTGGGAGGCTGTAAAGAATCTCATGCATAGCTGCAAGAGTCTGAATAAACTTGCCAAGCAAGCTAGAATCCCAACAGAGGGAGTTTGAATTGAAACACTCCTATCATGTCCAGGAGACCTATTAACTAAAGGCCTAAGTTGATTTTTTTTTTTTTCAGAGAAAGGTGGTCGGAATAGCCCCCTGATAGTGTCAGAAGAGTTGATGAAAGGCATAAAATAGTAAGACAGACAGATTCTGGTTTTGGGGTAGATGCTTGAGCAGGTCCAGGGGGTCCCTCGAGTCCTGATCCGCCTTGCTCGTCAGGTCTCTTCCACATGACCTTGTCATGGGTGGGACCTCCCGTGCTGGCTCCTGGCACATTTGAAAAGACCCTGATGCTGGGAAAGATTGAGGGCAGGAGGGGAAGTGGATGACAGAGGATGAGATGGTTGGATGGCATCACTGACTCAATGGACATGGGCTTTGGTGGACTCTGGGAGTGAGAGGACAGGGAGGCCTAGCATGCTGCGGTTCATGGGGTCGCCAAAGTCGGACATGACTGAGCGACTGAACTGAACTGAACTGATGTAAAATGATAGTCATTCCAAAAGAAGGCCAAAACATTCAAAGGAGTTGTATAGAAGACAGCATGTTTGGCATAAAATAAGGCTTATTCTGATACTTTGGTAACTTCCTTTACTCCTTTCTTTTTTCTTGCATGTAAAACATCAGGATAGTTTTTTGGCTGTACCTTTACAATGCATCCAGACTTCAACCACTTCTTACTACTCTCACCACCCACCACAGTCCATGATCGTTTCTAGCCTATATTCTTGTCATTGTTAGTGTCTCTGCTTCTACTTTTGCTCCCCAGAAGTCCAATATCAACACAATAGCTAGAGCCTTCCATCTAAGACAGAAAGTGTTACTTATCAAAATCCCCAGACAATTTCCTGTCTTACTCCAAGCAGATGCTAACATCCTTATATTGACTTAACCTCCATTTATTAGTTAACTCTGTGCTTCCATTTCTCTGAACTCAGCACCTACCTCTCTCACTTTCATGCACTCTACTTCAGTCACACTGAACTCTGGTTTTTGAACACCCCAAGCATTGTTTAACCTCCAGAAATGTTCACTTGATGTTTTCCCTGTTTGAAGCAGTTCTTCTCGACATCATTGTGTTTTTTTCACTCTACTTTAAGGCTAGCTGTGTTCAGATGTCACTTTATGGACATAAATGTGAGGGTGGTGGCCAGGAAGGAATGTGGTGTTTTCTATAATTACCTCACTAGAGATATTAACTTCCTACCATTTCTGTCAATATCTATCACTTCTGTGTTTGTAGCACATCTTGTCATTACACATTATCTTCCATAATATATTTTATCTATCTTTACTCTAAAATTGAAGATCTACTTTTGGTTTTACTGACTGGTGTATTTTTAATTCTTTTATACAGTATCTAGAGTGGAGCAGGTGCCCAGTAATGTCCTCAGAATGAATAAAACCAGTTGACCTCTTCCACCCTTCTGCATCACTCTATCAAAACAAGAGGTACTAGGCGATGCATCCACTCCAGTCTGCTAGCTAGGGCTTCCCCTGTCATATGACCTTTCTCTTATTTAAGAAAAAAACCACCCTCATACTAAAATCACAACCTCCAAGAATTACCTTCAGGATATGGCAGAATCCTTAAAGTTTATACTGATTTCCATTTGTCATAGTAAAACATATGCCAAGTTCTTTTTCCTTGTGTTCCATACAGTGTAGACTTCTATATTGTTTGTCCCAACAAAACTTTCCACTAATTTGCTCCTTCCTGAACCCTTTTGTTAGTGCTTCTGTTTCATGACTGACACATTGCTTTATGTTCTCAGCCTGCTTATTGTTTGGTTTTCTTTATCACTTCTTTGTTTTAGTAAGACAATATTTCTTTCCAGTTTCCTCACATGTCTTCCTTAGATGTGTCTAGTATATTTTCTTAAGCCCTATGATGGAAGATGAAAGTTGGAAGGAGTTTATCTTTCCTTTCCTTGTCCTTTTGCTTGACGTTACCACTAGAAAATCATATCTCTCATGCCACATCCAACTTACAAGTCACACCATTTTATTTATGTCATATTAAATCAGTCCTGTATTTCTTTTCTTTGTGGTTTCTCTAAAAATGTAAATATTTTAATCATTTTTATGTAATTGTATTATTTCTCCTTGGTTGTATATTGATGGAAGATGAAAGTTGGAAGGAGTTTATCTTTCCTTTCCTTGTCCTTTTGCTTGACGTTACCACTAGAAAATCATATCTCTCATGCCACATCCAACTTACAAGTCACACCATTTTATTTATGTCATATTAAATCAGTCCTGTATTTCTTTTCTTTGTGGTTTCTCTAAAAATGTAAATATTTTAATCATTTTTATGTAATTGTATTATTTCTCCTTGGTTGTATATGCCAAGCTGTAGGATTAAATAGCTACTTGTTTAATAAAATAATGACTTGTATTTTAAAAACTTTGTATTATTTTGAAATTACTACTGTGAAATAGCACTATCCATTTCAATATTGTATCATACAAGAGACATTTATTTGGACATTCAGTTGAGAAAATCTATTTCATATATATATGTATATATATATATGTGTGTGTGTGTGTGTGGTTCATGGCTTATAAGTCCCCATAATCAATCCTCAGACCCCACAGCTGCACTACCCACATCTTTCAGAAATCTAACATATGTTCCTAAATTATTTCACTCTCCCTTTAGTTACAATTGCTGTTTCCAAACTTCACTTTTAGTTAATAGTTATTTACTTTTAATTATTATTATTTGCTTTACAATATTGTATTGGTTTTGCCATACATGGACTTGAATCCATCACGGGTGTACACGTGCTCCCCATTCTGAACCCCCCTCCCAACTCCCTCTGCAGACCATCCCTCTGGATCATCCCAGTGCACCAGCCCCAAGCACCCTGTATCATGCTTTGAACCTGGACTGGCGATTTGTTTCACATATGATAATTTACATGTTTCAATGCCATTCGCCCATATCATCCCACCCTCACCCTTTCCCACAGAGTCCAAAAGTCTGTTTATACATCTGTGTCTCCCTTGCTGTCTCGCATGCAGGGTTATCATTACCATCTTTCTAAATTCCATATATATGCATTAGTATACTGTATTGGTGTTTTTCTTTCTGGCTTACTTCACTCTGTATAATTGGCTCCAGTTTCATCCACCTCATTAGAACTGATACAAATGTATCCTTGTTATTGGCTGAGTAATACTCCATTGTGTAAATGTACCACTGCTTTCTTATCCATTCATTTGCTGATGAACATCTAGGTTGCTTCCATGTCCTTGCTATTATAAACAGTGCTGTGATGAACATTGGGGTACATGTGTCTTGTTCGTTTTTTGTTTCCTCGGTGTATATGCCCAGCAGTGGGATTGCTGGGTTGTATGGCAGTTCTATTTCCAGTTTTTTAAGGAATCTCCACACTGTTTTTCATAGTGGCTGTACTATTTTGCATTCCACCAACAGTGTAAGAGAGTTCCCTTTTCTCCACACCCTCTCTAGCATTTATTGCTTGTAGACTTTTGCATCACAGCATTCTGACTGGTGTGAAATGGTACCTCATTGTGGTCTTGATTTGCATTTTTCTGATAATGAGTGATGTTGAGCACCTTTTTGTGTGTTAGCCATCCATATGTCTTCTTTGGAGAAATGTCTATTTAGTTCTTTGGTCCACTTTTTGGTTGGTTCATTTATTTTTCTGGAATTGAGCTACAGGAGTTGCTTAGGTATTTTTGAGATTAATTCTTTGTCCGTTGCTTCATTTGCTATTATTCTCTCCCATTCTGAAAGCTGTCTTTTCACTTTGCTTGTAGTTTCCTTTGCTGTGTAGAAGCTTTTAAGTTTAATTAGGTCCCATTTGTTTATTTTTGCTTTTATTTCCAATATTCTGGGAGGTGGGTCATAGAGGCCCTGCTGTGATTTTTGTTGGGGACTGTTTTGCCTATGTTCTCCTCTAGGAGTTTTATAGTTTCTGGATTACATTTTTAGATCTTTAATCCATTTTGAGTTTATTTTTGTGTGTGGTGTTAGAAAGTGTTCTAGTTTCATTCTTTTACAAGTAGTTGACCAGTTTTCCCAGCACCACTTGTTCAAGAGATTGTCTTTTCTCCATTGTGTATTCTTGCCTCCTTTGTCGAAGATAAGGTGTCCATAGGTGTGTGGATTTATCTCTGGGCTTTCTATTTTGTTCCATTGATCTATATTTCTGTCTTTGTGCCAGTACCATACTGTCTTGATGACTGTGGCTTTGTAGTAGAGCCTGAAGTCAGGCAGGTTGATTCCTCCAGTTTCATTCTTCGTCAAGATCGCTTTGGCTATTTGAGGTTTTTCATATTTCCAGACAAATTGTGAAATTATTTGTTCTAGCTCTGTGAGAAATACTGATTGCTTTGGGAAGTATACTACTTTTCACTATGTTGATTCTTCCAATCCATGAACACCATATATTTCTCCATCTATTAGTGTCCTCTCTGATTTCTTTCACCTGTGTTTTAGTTTTCTATGTATAGGTCTTTTGTTTCTTTAGGTAGATATATTCCAAAGTATTTTATTCTTTTCATTGCAGTGGTGAATTGAATTGTTTCCTTAATTTCCCTTTCTGTTTTCTCATTGTTGGTGTATAGGAATGCAAGGGATTTCTGTGTATTGACTTTATATCCTGCAACTTTACTATATTCACTGATTAGCTCTAGTAATTTTCTGGTGGAGTGTTTAGGGTTTTCTATGTAGAGAATCATATCATCTGCAAATAGTGAATGTTTTACTTCTCCTTTTCCAATCTGGATTCCTTTTATTTCTTTTTCTGCTCCAATTGGTGTGGTTAAAACTTCCAAAAGTATGTTGAATAGTAGTGGTGAGACTAGGCACCCAGGAACAAGTTATTTACTTTTTAACTTGAGAGCTCAGTCATCACTTGCTCCAGAAAACTCTTACTGATTCCCATTACATTAATTTTTCTTGACATATATTCTCTTAGAACCTTCAGGTTTTCTTTAACTTATCACCAATGATTGCTTGTTCCATGTTTAGCTTTTTCCATAAAAACTGTCTTAAAAAATAGTTATTACATGTTCTTATTTCACAGTTCTACCTTCAGTCTGAATACAGCCTCTTCTCATATCTCGTTTTCAAAAACATTTTTCTGCAGTTAAAGACAACTTTCTTTTACAACAGAAACAACAAAGGATGAAAATGACATCTTTCTTTTCTCAGTACAATTGCCCTTTTAATCCTCAAAATCCACTGTCATCAAATTCATTAGTCAGGGTGATTTGCTCAGAATAATCTACTTCATCGACCCTACTTTGGTGTTAACATGTCTGTAGGGAACAAACTCCTTTTCCAATTTTAACCCATTTCTCCCTTCAGATTCAGTTCAAGATTCCTTCTACTGAGAAGAGGAAGAACAATTTGGGTGTCATGTAATAATCTTGAAGGCAGATTAACTAATCTAAGCCTATTTTTCCTACTTAATGGCTATGAACTTTGGAAATTCTTAATATTTTGAACCTCACAGTTCTTACCCTTGTCATGTCATGTATATAATTACAAAATCTGCTTTAATGTATTTTGTGAGGGCTTTAAAACATAATATGTGCTGAAAGTGCCTGATAGTATATGAATATATGCTCAGTAGCTGTTAAATCTCACTAATGGAATAGGAATCATTGCTTCTTCCCTTCTGACTTGTTTCAGCTCACAGCTGGGGGAATGTCTGCCCATAGTTTCGCCTCTCTGTTTTGGAGAGCACTTCATTTGACTGATTAACTGTTGAACATATTCTGGGCTAAAATCAAGTAAGCGCTGTGTGTATGTATTTATTTATGTTTGCTCTGTTGAAGGAAGGAACGGACTCTTCTCTTTCTCTTTTACTTTTCTGGCCTGTATGCACTTTAGGCAGATCTGTGTTCTGAAGCTAGTAATGCCATATTTGTTAATGTAATAGGTGGATTTACATAATGCTCCACAATCCCAACTGTTCTTTTTAAAAAATATATATTTCTTTATTTTTTAAATTAACTGATTTATTTTAATTGGAGGCTAATTGCTTTTAACATTGTAGTGGTTTTTGCCATACACTGACATTTGAAGTAAGGCTCAGGAATCTTCTCTTTGCCTGCAGAAATGGGCTAGGTGTGCCTAGCTTTCTAACTCTCTGTTGATTTTTATTACAGTAGAGCTATTTTTCAAATGAAGATTTATCATGCTCATTTTCATCAAAACGCTTAGCAAATTTTTGTTGAGAGCTTCAGACAGAGCATCGATGATTTTTCTAGTTCATCTTGGAGTTAAAAAGATTTGGGCTCAAAACAAATTATTTTCAGACCTATTTCTGTGAGTTTATTTTATTTTTCTTAACCCTTACTGACTGTATCACTTATCCCATCTATGGAATGAGAAACATTACATCCACATCTAAGAAGGCTGTGAGAATTAAAGAGAAAATATATGTAAGCATATGTCCCACCACACATCATGATCAATAATTATTTTAGCCCTTTTTGTATTTTTTAAGTATAATGCACTGTGTGCTTCCTGAAGGTAGACTTGTATATTCATGATGGTTGAAAATCCCACATCTTCTTGCTTGCAGGAATACATCATGCACTGAAGGGACTGAAGACTCATCTCTCTTCCTGTTATAACTAAGGTGGACATTGCCTTGTAGTTTATGACACGACCAGGTGGCTGAACCAAAATTGATGCATGCTTGTTTACCTGGAGAATACTACTTCATTTTACTCTATCAGCAAAAAGTTTAGGGAGAAGGAGGAACTGGAGCAAACTGATAGAAATCTGATAGAATCATTTCTGTGGAGTATGGACTTTGGTTTTTGCTTTTTCTTGCTTCACACTGAGGCAATTTTATTTTTAACAAATCATGCTGCCAGAGAGAAACTGAAATAAAGTATATAAAAGGGCCATTAAGAAATAAAGAAGACAGATTAAAAAGTCCCATCAAACATTTATTAGTAATTATGGAAGAATATAATATAGAAGATGATGGGAAAGTAATATTTAAAGTGATAATAAATGAACATTTTGAAGAATTAAAATGTTATGCCTTTTGATTGTAAAGACCCTGAAAACCGAGGAAATTTTTTTAGCTAATTAGCTGATTCTAATTAGCTGATATACTTCTCATAAACAAGAGTAGAAAAAAAATGGTGCAGTTTGTTAAACCTATCAAACACAAAGGGAAAGTTACTGTAAATTTAAAATTGTATGCAGTGTTCACTAAGCAAAATAAAACAACCCTTACATATAAAGAAAAGTAAGTAGTTTTATCAGGGATAGATCCTCAATATAGGAGTCATAAATCATAAAAATTGTGGGTTATTTGAATAGTGGTGAATACAGTAATTTTAAATCATATGGGCAAATT
>SJYC01100803.1:0-16944 GCA_006408675.1 Madoqua kirkii
TAATGATGACCCCGAAAGTGAGACAATATAAGAGACACAGAGGTATAGAACGGACTGTTGGCTTCAGAGGGAGAGGGAGAGGGTGGGAAGATCTGGGAGACGGACAACGAAACATGTATACAATCATATGGGAGATGAAGCACCAGTCTATGTTCAATACAGGATACAGGATGCTTGGGGCCGGTGTATGGGATGAACCGGGGGGATGGGCAGGGAAGGGAGGTGGGAGGGGGCTTTAACATGGGGAGATCATCCACATCTGTGGCTGAGTCATGTCAATGTATGGCAGAACCAATGCAGTGCTGTGAAATGGAATAAGCATTAAACAAAAAATAAAAATTAAAAAAAAATAAAAAAATAAAAAATTTTGTACGGGCCATATTTTCTTTTCTTTTTCTATTTTCCTGGTAAGTAAATTTAATGCTATAAAATTTTCCCTGAAGTATCTTATTTCTTTAGTTCTTGAATATTTGCTGTTTCAGAAGCTATACTGAGCTTGATTATTTGAGTTAGCCATGAAACATTTAACCATTTTTTATATCAGACTTAATGAGTTAGGTACCGACTACTGAACCAGTTTCCAAAATTTTGTTTGTTGGTGTGATTTTGTCTTTGAAAAGACAATTTTCTCAATGTCTTGGCCATGAATAACTATAATTTAATGCTTTGTTTTTAAAAACATGAAAAGAATATGGAAAAGAGCAAGTGTTAAAACTAGGTATTTAGCATTCAGTTTTCATTATCACAATGATAATGGGCAATGGGCATGAACTTGGGCAAACTCCAGGAGATGGTGCAGGAAGGTGGGTCCAGCATGCTGCAGTCCATGGGGTCACAAAGAGTCAGACATGACTCAGTGACTGACAACAACAGCATCTAATTTTCTAGATGTTTTCGGATTGTTACATTTAATAGTCTAAAAGATGGGGTAGTGATTGGAACTGATGTTCTTTGACTGGTTTATTGATAAAGTCACACTTTATTTAGATATTCAGTCATTTTTTTCCATTGAATTGACACGAGTTCATTTATTCTGCTTAAATGTCATTTCATAATCCAGGTCAGGACCTTTTCCATTTTCCTCTGGGATCATTGTTATATGCCTATCCATCTGATCCACTTATTTCTTTTATTTTTTCCTAATCATTATTGTTCATTTTGTGCCAGTTTTCTTCTAAACCTTTTATGCCTTAAATTACAAAACTTAGATTTATTTTTAGTGTTAATAATACATTTATTTTCCAATATTTGAGTAAATTTATTATCTTTCCACAACCTACATACAAGTATGCACAAATGTAAGATATTTTGTATTCTCTCTGGCATCAAAACATTTGAGTAGTTCTCTGATTATCCTTTATGTTTGTGTGCTTTTTAACTATTCAGTGCTTGGTATGCTTTCCCACCATCTCAGAAAACTTCAACAACTTCTTCAATTCCAGCTCTTATACCACTGCTCAACTCAAAATTTTACCCTGATAGCTCTCATCTCTGCAATTTATTACTCATATTTATTTTATAAATTTAACCATAAAAGTTTGTACTGCACTAGTCACTGATCCCTTTAATTTTCATGGCCCATTATATTCATCTTTTGGTCTGTAACTTCAAAATAGTGTACCATGTAAGTAGCTTTTAATCTTTCATGTTAACCAGCGTAGTCCTGAGCTCTGAAATTAAATACTTGTTGACTGATTCTTCCATTTTTTGGATAGTTGAATTATAGTGTCATCAATTGATGAGGTTAAATATTACTTGATAGCTTATCTCACTCTACGTAGACTGGTTGGACAGGTATTCAGTCAGGATGATGATTGTAGATCAATGGGGCAAGTCACCACATGATTAACTGCCAAGCAGAGGAAAAGTACCTGCCTGCCAATGCAGGAGAAATAAGAGATGCAGATTGGATCCCTGGGTCAGGAAGAGACCCTGGTGGAGAACATGACTGCCTGCTCCAGTATTCTTGCCTGGAGAATCCCATGGGCAGTGGAGCCTGGCAGGTTACAGCCTATACAGTCACAAAGAGTTGGACATGACTGAAGCAACTTAGCAAGCACACACCGTAGAATAGGACATATCATTGAAAAATATTCCAAGATACACATTCTTCAGAAAAGCATAAAGTAACATGTGAACATCTATGATCTTAAGAAGGCAGCACTTGTTGCTCAATCATGTCTGACTCATTGTGACCCTATAGACTGTAGTCAGCCAGGATCCTCTGTTCATGGAATTCTCCAGTTTGATAATCAATACAGCAATTGAATTAAGTGAGTCTGGGTTGTCAGGTGCACTAAGACAGTTCCAAAAAATAGCTATTATTGTCATGTAAAGTAAGGAAAATTAGTTTTGTGCATTAGGAAAAACAGCTGTATGGCATCAAACCTAATTTGAGATCGCTTTAACTATTTTGTTGGAAATAGTTGTAGGAATTCATTATATCATCTGTGACATCTGTTATAAGAAGTGGCATCTGGTTGCAAGATCACCAATCTTGTGTAAATTAGACATTTTTTTCTTTTTCATGTATTTAATATTGGTGAGTTGTGGTGTTGGATATCTGACATATTTTAACATGATCATTTTTAACAATACATGAGTACAAAATCTGTGCATTTTAACTTTCTGTTTAGCTTTCCTTTTACTAGCACCTAACTGAGCAGTGTTTGAAATGAGGTATTATCTGTCATCTCAGAGCATTTCAGCTATAGGTAATAGAAAACAGTTACCCACTTCTCGAGGAATGAGAAAGTCATTTCCTCATGAGTTGTCCAGAAGTAGTGCAGCTCTAGAGTTGGTTAGTTGAACAGATCTGGAGTGTTATAGAATACCCCTTCATTAATTCACTCATGTAATCACTCAACACGTGTTCTAAGCACGTACTGTATTATCAGCCTGCTTCTAAATATTTGGTTTGTATCATTGAATAAAATTGTTGTAGATCATTGTCTTGTGAAAATTATGTTCTCATTGTGGGCAGATGATGAATATTATACACTATATATGTTAGAAAGTAATTTAGGATGTTAGAAGATAATAAAAACTATGGGGAAAATGAATAGAGGAAAAAAAGATGGAGAATGCTGAGTGTGCAATTTCAAGTAGCACGAGCAACCTTTGAGAAGGTGGTTTTTGAACAATCTAGAAGACAATGATGTGGTTTGCCAGGCACATATCTGGGGGCAAAATTCTAATTAGAGTTAACATCTAATGCAAAAATTCCAATGTAATATTATAGCTGACAAGCTGGAAGAACTCTAAAGATGTCAAGAGGCTATAACAAAGTTGGCAAACAACAGAGCAGAAGAAATCTAATTTAGAGAGGGAATCCAGACTTTGAAATTAATACTAAGTGCATTGGCTTTCTTAACAGTTTGGAATGCCAAACAATTGCTAACTTTTAATTAGGGGAATGGCATTAAATAATTCATTATTTTAAAGGATCACTGGCTGCTCTGTAGACAACGGACTGGAAGGTTGTAGAGCAAAATTAGAAGTAGTTTCCAATAGTTCAGCAAACAAGATGGGACTCACATCAGGGAGCTGGTGATGGTATAGTCAGTGGAATCTGGGTGTATTTTGACTGCCTGCTCCAGTATTCTTGCCTGGAGAATCCCATGGGCAGTGGAGCCTGGCAGGTTACAGCCTATACAGTCACAAAGAGTTGGACATGACTGAAGCAACTTAGCAAGCACACACCGTAGAATAGGACATATCATTGAAAAATATTCCAAGATACACATTCTTCAGAAAAGCATAAAGTAACATGTGAACATCTATGATCTTAAGAAGGCAGCACTTGTTGCTCAATCATGTCTGACTCATTGTGACCCCATAGACTGTAGTCAGCCAGGATCCTCTGTTCATGGAATTCTCCAGTTTGATAATCAATACAGCAATTGAATTAAGTGAGTCTGGGTTGTCAGGTGCACTAAGACAGTTCCAAAAAATAGCTATTATTGTCATGTAAAGTAAGGAAAATTAGTTTTTGTGCATTAGGAAAAACAGCTGTATGGCATCAAACCTAATTTGAGATCGCTTTAACTATTTTGTTGGAAATAGTTGTAGGAATTCATTATATCATCTGTGACATCTGTTATAAGAAGTGGCATCTGGTTGCAAGATCACCAATCTTGTGTAAATTAGACATTTTTTTCTTTTTCATGTATTTAATATTGGTGAGTTGTGGTGTTGGATATCTGACATATTTTAACATGATCATTTTTAACAATACATGAGTACAAAATCTGTGCATTTTAACTTTCTGTTTAGCTTTCCTTTTACTAGCACCTAACTTAGCAGTGTTTGAAATGAGGTATTATCTGTCATCTCAGAGCATTTCAGCTATAGGTAATAGAAAACAGTTACCCACTTCTCGAGGAATGAGAAAGTCATTTCCTCATGAGTTGTCCAGAAGTAGTGCAGCTCTAGAGTTGGTTAGTTGAACAGATCTGGAGTGTTATAGAATACCCCTTCATTAATTCACTCATGTAATCACTCAACACGTGTTCTAAGCACGTACTGTATTATCAGCCTGCTTCTAAATATTTGGTTTGTATCATTGAATAAAATTGTTGTAGATCATTGTCTTGTGAAAATTATGTTCTCATTGTGGGCAGATGATGAATATTATACACTATATATGTTAGAAAGTAATTTAGGATGTTAGAAGATAATAAAAACTATGGGGAAAATGAATAGAGGAAAAAAAGATGGAGAATGCTGAGTGTGCAATTTCAAGTAGCACGAGCAACCTTTGAGAAGGTGGTTTTTGAACAATCTAGAAGACAATGATGTGGTTTGCCAGGCACATATCTGGGGGCAAAATTCTAATTAGAGTTAACATCTAATGCAAAAATTCCAATGTAATATTATAGCTGACAAGCTGGAAGAACTCTAAAGATGTCAAGAGGCTATAACAAAGTTGGCAAACAACAGAGCAGAAGAAATCTAATTTAGAGAGGGAATCCAGACTTTGAAATTAATACTAAGTGCATTGGCTTTCTTATACAGTTTGGAATGCCAAACAATTGCTAACTTTTAATTAGGGGAATGGCATTAAATAATTCATTATTTTAAAGGATCACTGGCTGCTCTGTAGACAACGGACTGGAAGGTTGTAGAGCAAAATTAGAAGTAGTTTCCAATAGTTCAGCAAACAAGATGGGACTCACATCAGGGAGCTGGTGATGGTATAGTCAGTGGAATCTGGGTGTATTTGAAGGTAAAAGTGACAACATTTTTCAAGGTTTAAAACATGTTTGAAAAAGAGAAAGGATAACTCTAAATTTCTGCATTTTTATTATTAATAACTTTGATCATTAATGATAATAGCAGCCCTTAAAAAATACCATGATAAAATAATATATGTAAATATATTATTTACATATTTATTTACATACATCATATGTAAATAAATAACAATATGTTTTATTACTTTGTTCTTCATAAATACTTCACACCTAGACAAATGAATGCTGTTCTTATTTTAAAAAATAAATCAACCAACCATTCAGGGATCATCTGCAAAATGATATGGACCTGTTAATTACTTATAAAATCCATGCAAAGTTAAAACACACAGATACCTTAAATAGTAAGTGAAAATGAAAACTATGCTTGAGCAAGCTCTCTGTCTGTATTTGCAGGATTGGTTACCAAAATATATTTAAATAGTTTGTGCTTTCTCATCATTCTGGATATTTTAAATAGAAATTTTCAGGGAAATACCATGTCACACAAACTTCATAAAATAAAACAGAAATAAAATTCCTTTACAATATATTTAACAATGCTCATTTTATACCAAGAATCTCTCTTTCACTTTTATGTTTCATGTTTATAACTTTCCCAAGGATCCACATTTTACTATGAGTTTAACTTTTTGATATTTTACTTCACTATCACAATTTAATTGCAATTCTATTTTTTATGTTTTTGCCTTTAAGAATAAACATCATGAATATTTCCAGGTTTTCCATCCAATAATTCCTCTTCACATAAATTGATTTATAGAAGTTTATGTTTTTCTTAAATTAATAAATTATTGCACCATCATATTATTTGTGTGTATTTTCTGAAGACTGTACTTTAAGAGATGATTGAATTTTCTATTTTGGATTCCCAAGATTCTTTCTTCCTAGATTACCACTTCTAACTTATTTTCAGTATCACTTGCTACCCCAGCTGAAATATGACATATGTGCTGCTCTTTTCCATTTCAAACACAAGTCCAATTATGTTAATTCCATATTCAAAAGCCCCAATAATATTTATCACACCTATGACAAATATTTTTCTTTTGGGGGGATATCAAACATTCCCTTCAAAGGTGTTTCCTCCCACTGACGTTTTCAGCCTCATTTCTTGCCATGTTCTCTGGCCACTCCATTTAGGCATCCTTTCCTCACTGTGTTCCTTCACACTTCTTGTGCATTTCCTTAGAAACATTTCCTTTACTAAACCTGGTTTGTACCTCTTTCACAGCATATTTCATACTGTACTACAGGAAATAAATAATCACTATTCTCTTAGATGTAAACCATCCATTGAGGAGAAGAACAAGATATAGATATTTGCAACTACTAAGTACCCTCAAAAACAAACTGTGGTTTAGCAACTAAATATCATACTCAAAATGAATATACTGGGAAACAGTTATGGAAAATAATTAATATTGACTACAATGGAAGGTTGGGCATATGATTTATTTTCTTCACTTGACACTTTTTAATAAAGTTATTTTCAGCACTACCTATACAACCCTGTGATTGTCCCACCTTCCTTTCTTTTAAAACCTCCAACTTTCCTAATTATGTAATAGATAGTCTAATTAAGATAATACCTTAAATTCATGAAATTGTAGTCTGAAACAACTTCTGTTGTATTATAAATTAACGTTTGATATAACAGATATTCTGTCAGGGAGAGAAAATCCATATGGGACTATAAAATCAACTCCAAATAAATAGCATGACTTATTGGGGACAAAGTATTTATTTACACTCTTATTTATTTATCTTTTGTTTTGCCTTAATTAGCTTTTTCATAGTCCAAAGCTGAATCAGGCTTTTCTGACTTTTTTCTCTGCCATTACAAGGAAGGAGTAGAAGAGGAAATGACAACTGTGACATCTTGATAAAGAATATTTCAATAGTTAACCATATGCATGTTACCAATAAATGCATTAGCACTTGAGCACTTGGTTTCTTAAGCAGACACTTAAATAAGCAGTTGCTTCTGACCTAGTGACCATTTTAGAAACCTATTCCATTTAAGGTTTGACAATTTGCTTGAGACAGGCTGGTGTTGCTCATCAATTGTGTCATCTTTAAGACTTAGGAAGATATTTACTACAAAAAAATATTTTCCAAGATGTGATAAATAAAATTTAGAGCATGCACATGTATTTTAATTTAAACTTCACTCATTAACAAATAAAGATGATGGGGTATATATGGTAAAAAATGAATTATTGAATATTTAAAATAATTCATATCATGTTATCTCCCCTGCTCCACCTTAAACACCCTTTTGCCTTTCTTTGACATGTCTGTGCTTTTCTTCATGGCTTTGACTATGCAATCCCTTCTACCTCTCCTTCCAGACTTAATTTTATTATTTCCTTTACTGAGATTTCACGGATCCTTCCTAGTCCAAAGTAGCCATTCTCTTTCTATATTCCCAGAGCATTTCATTCATGATGGCTGCATTGAATTAAAAAGCTGAATTATAAAGGAGAAGTAATTGCTTTTACCTGCCCATTATTGATACATGGCAGGAATTCCTTTGAAAATGGAAAGACATAATTTCATAAATGTTTTACTATTTTGTTGCTGTGTATGTTTAGAGAGATTAATTTAAACTAAGATTTGAATTTAAGCATAAATTCAGAAATAGCACTAAAGAAAAGAATGGAAATATAGCTCCTAATTTTGTATAAAGTACAATTTATGTCCCAGGAAAAAATGCAGCTTCTAAGTTAGAGACGTTTGCTATAATTTTGTTCTTATTTATAAAAGCGTGTGTAAATTTGCATTTTTGTGCTAAATCCACTGTATGAATATTTGAGTCAGAATAAGTACAGAACCAATATTAGGATGAGTAACATTGGTGTAATAAAATGCATTATTCATGAAGAACATATCATTTCTGAATAAACATAAATTCTAGAAACACGGACAAATGGATTAATCTTTCCAACAAGAAGAAACAAAATTTCCTGTTTTATAATACATTTGTATTCTTTCTAAGCAGTAATTCTCCTGGATTCTCCCTTAGAACTGAGGCAAGTCACCTAGATTCTCAGAATTTCCAGTATTCAGATCAGAAAAAATCTTCAAAGAAAAAAAATTAGAAACACCGGAGCCTACACGTTCTTCACAACTGAAGTATTGTATTAACATTTACCATTTATTGAACAACTACTCTGTGCTTAGGTGCTGTGTTAGGGATAATTTATATTTATTCAATTTAGTTCTTACCATAGCCCTATAAGTCTAAAAATAAGAAATACGGGTTGAGAAAATGTAAGTTTTTTGTTGAGATTCAAACAACCTTGAAATATTATAATAAAGAGAAACATTCATGTCTGAGTGAGTCTACCATTTTGAGCTCTACTGAATTTGTATACGCTAAGAAGGAAATAAGAGTGAATATAATCACAATGGGGCTTCCCTGACGGCTCAGATGGTAGAGAATCACCTGCAGTGCAGGAGACTCAGATTCGATCCCTTGGTCAGGAAGATCCCCCGGAGAAGGGAATGCCTACTCACTCCAGTATTCTTGCTTGGAGAATTGCAGGAACAGAGGAGCCTGGTGGGCTATAGTCCATGAGGTCACAAAAAGACATAACTGATGACTAACACAGCTTTCATATCACAATGGTGTGATCACTCACCTAGAGCTGGACTTCCTGGGGTGTGAAGTCAAGGGGGTCTTAGGAAGCCTCACTAAACATGAAGCTAGTGGCGGTAATGGAATTCCAGCTCAGCTACTGAAAATACTAAGAGGTGCTTCTGTTAGGGTGCTCCACTCACTATGTCAGCAAATTTGGGAAACTGAGCAGTGACCACCGGACTGGAAAAGGTCAGTTCTCATTCTAATCCCAGAGAAGGGCAGTGCCAAATAATGTTCAAACTACTGTATGCATTGTGCTCATTTCACATGCTAGCAAGTTTTTGCTCAAAACCCTTCAAGCTAGGTTTCAGCAGTACGTGAGCCTAGAACATCTGGATTTAGAAAAGGCAGAAGAGCCATAAATCAAATTGCTGACATTCATTGAATCATAGGAAAAAAGCAAGGGAGTTCCAGAGAAACAGCTACTTCTGTTTCATTGACTACAGTAAAGTCTTTGACTGTGTGGATCATAACAAACTGTGGAAAATTCTTAAAGAGATAGGAGTACCAGACCACCTTACTTGTCTCCTGAGAAACTTGTATGTGTCAAGAAGCAACAGTTAGAATCAGACGTGAAACTGCTGACTGGTTCAAAACTGGGAAAGAAATACGATAAGGCTGTATATAGATAGCTTGCTTATTTAACTTATATTCAGAGCGCATCCTATGAAATGCTCGTTTGGATGAATCACAAGCTGGAATCAAGATTTCTGAGAGAAATAGCAATAACCTCAGACATACAATAATACCACTCTAATGGCAAAAAGTGAAGAGGAGCTAAAGAACCTCTTAATGACTATGAAAGAAGAGAGTAAAAAAAACTGGCTTAAAACTAACTCAACATTCAAAAAACAAAGATCCTGGCATCCAGTCCCATCACCTCATGGCAAATAGAAGGGGAAAAAGTGGAAGGCTTGACAGATTTTATTTCTTGGGTTCCAAAAATTACTGAGGACAATGACAGCAGTATGAAATTAAAATATGCTTACTCCTTGGAAGGAAAGCTATGACAAATCTAGACAGTGTATTAAAAAGCAGAGACATCACTTTGCCAACAAAGGTCTGCATAGTCAAAGCTATGGCTTTTCCAGTAGTCATGTATGGATGTGAGAGTTGAACCATAAAGAAGGCTGAGCACTGAATAATTGATGCTTTCAAATTGTGGCACTGGAGAAGACTCCTGAGAGTCTCTTGGACCCCAAAGAGATCAAACCAGTCAATCCTAAAAGAAATCAGTGCTGAATTTTCATTGGAATGACTGAGGCTGAAACTGAAACTCTAATCCTTAGGTCACTTGACTCAAAGAGCAGACTCATTGGAAAATGCTGAGACTCTTAATGCTGGGAAAGATTGAAGGCAATTGGAGAAGGGCATGGCAGAGGATGAGATGATTAGATGGCATCAGCAACTCAACGGACATAAATTTGAGCAAACTCTGGGAGATACTAAAGGACCTAGGAGCCTAGTGTGCTGTAGTACTTGGGATCTCGAAGAGCTGGGGATGACTTGCAAGTGAATAACATAGCAACTAATGTTTTAGAAGATATTATCAATTATATCCCCAGAAAAAATTTTATAGCTTATTCTTGCCAACTGTTTGAGGGGTATTGAATTGCCACTTTTGAATCTGGATATTTTGATATTATATTCTTATTTTTAATTTATAAACAGTTTTAAATGCCAATAAATATAAAGATAAAATGATTGTCAGTACACCATTCCCATAAATCTAGCTGACGTTGCAAACTAAAAGTAAAGCATGGATGTGGTTATAAAATTGAAATAGTAAGGCAAAACATAAAAACAGGAAAATATTTACCTCTCCCCACTTCAGAGTTCATCACCCATCAAATGACTGCTCTTATGAATTTCATATAATTTTCCTGAATAATTCCATGACTGTTTGAGTACATATTTCTGTAAATTACTTAAATTCAGTTATCTTTTGCAAGATTTATTAATTTCACATACTTTACATTGTTCAACATGTATGATTCTATCCTCATTCTTCTCAACTACTTTTTTCATTAACTATATGTTCACTGATTAGCATGTAATAAAATGTTTTGGTTAAAGCCTATAATTTGCTATTAAATCAATACTGCAATAAATATTTTTGTATGTTTTCTTTGGCTATTGTGTGCAAGTGAATTCTCAGGAAAAATTCCTGGTCATGAGATTAACAGATCAAAAAGTACATATGTATTAAATGTGAGACAAACTATCCAACATTCCTATAAAACTATATTATGGCAAAAATTTGCTCAGTGTGTGAGACTATTTATTTCTGCACAGCCTTGCCAGCCTTGGATCATCAAAGGAATTAACACTTGCAAAATCATGTGATTTTTCTTACTTAACACATAACTGCTGGACATTACTTCATGTGTGGACTGGATATAATTAGTTGTTTTGTGTAGATTACTGCTTGTATTGTGAAGTGCATGTGTGAGTGGGTGAGTGTGGTGTAGCATGGTGTGGTGTGGTGTGCTTCTGTGTCCAAATTAATGATATTGAGCATCTCCCATCAACTGTATGTCAAGCTTGATTTCTCTCTTTTATACATAACACATAATCAACCAGTTGTATTGGTATTGTATTGATCCTACTTTCCAGAATTTATCCAGAATCAAACCATTTATCATGACCTACAGTCATCATGCTGCTGCTAAATCGCTTCAGTCATGTTCGACTTTGTGTGACCCATAGACGGCAGCCCACCAGGCTCCCCCGTCCCTGGGATTCTCCAGGCAAGAACACTGGAGTGGGTTGCCATTTCCTTCCCCAGTGCATGAAAGTGAAAAGTGAAAGGGAAGTCGCTCAGTCGTGTCCGATTCTTTGCGACCCCATGGACTGCAGCCTACCAGGCTCCTCCATCCATGGATTTTCCAGGCAAGAGTACTGGAGTGGGGTGCCATTGCCTTCTCTGACAGTCATCATATCTCATCTGAATGATTATGACATCCTCTAACTCTCCTGTTCTTAACAGAGTAGCTGGTGTGTTACTTTTAAAACATGTTACTCATGTTGTACTCTGAAATTTCATTCTGATTGAAATCTAGAATCCTAGATGATACATAGTCATTGAGAAGTCATCTGATCCTTGGCTGTCCTTTTAACCTTGTGTCCAACTCCTCTTGCAGTAGTTGGCTTCCTTTTCGTGCCATACCCTGTCAAGTACCCTGAAAGTGGCATTCCAGTATAATTTAAACCAAGATACTCTTTCTCAAGCTACTACCTTCAATAAAACAATTAAAATGTGATTAACTTTCTTCACGTTATTTTTGTATTTGCATATGGAACACATATTAAATGCAGAGTCAGAACATATCTGTGCATCACATGTTGGGGAATAGATACAACTGAGCCAGCTACTTTTTCTAAGCTGTTAATCAGGGCATCATACCAGTTACTTCAGATATTTCAAGGACTTCTCACCATTTTCTTTCAGACTATTTGTCTTGAGCGACAGTGTGGAACATGATTCACTTAGAGTCTGGAAATAGGATAGTGATGTGGAAATAGCAAAAACTCCAAACAGTGACTTTGAGTTTCTTTTTCACTGTTTATTGTTTAGAATATTGTGAATTTTAAAAAACTTCTCAGATCTTATTTTTATCTATAAAATTGCAAAAAAAATAGATTATAGAATATCTGGAAATTTAGAAAAGGTGTTTAAAGCACTTGCTAGATATGTTATTAGTCATTGATGAATGCCAATTTTCTCCTTTGTGGAATGCTTAAGTTAATAAAATTGGGACTGTTCTCTAATTCATCTTATATTTCCTTATTTTTTCCTTCTTTTTGCCACCTGCCTCCTGCCTAAGAGTGAAAGTGCAGCAACTGAAAATGATGTTATTGCATTGTTAAATGCCTGTATATGGACCATAGGTAAAGCACATTATTATAACTGCAGATATGTAACAACAGTAACAAAAAGTACAGGGAATGAATGATTTTTGAGTCACTAAAGTTGGGATTTTCCTTTTCATAGTAAACTTAAGTAGAATTGGGTAAGTTCTTTGAAAGAGGTGTTCAGCTGTCAGTGTCGCATTTCATTATATTATAAATCCAACAATTCTTTTCCTATTAATGAGGTGTTTGTCATAGATAGAACTTAAGATTGCTGTAAGTATTGCCATTATTAGGAAAGTCAGTTTAGAAGGGGAACAAAGTTTTATTTGATATCCTTTCAAAACTCAGTATGATTTAGAATTTACGGTCATCTATTTTATTCTGGACTATATTCTGAACACTATGTTGGTTCCTGAGAATTGCAACTAAATGTAAATCCTAGTGCAAGAGATTATATGCAATCAGAATATTAATAGACTATACATAGAAATTTTAATAGAAAGTTGTAATGGATAAAAATTGATGAAATAAGTGCTATGACAATATGTAGATAGTATTTTTTTCTGATTGGATTGCAATAGAATAATTTATGGGTGATGTGGTATTTTATCTCAGTTTGGAAGAATGAAAATTTTGCATGTGACTAAAGCATCTGCCTACAATGTGGGAAACCCAGGCTCAATCCCTGGGTCGGGAAAATCTCTTGGAAAAGGAAGTGGCAATCCACTCCAGGGCTTCCCTGGTGGCTCAGAGGTTAAAGCATCTGCCTCCACTGCGGGAGACCTGGGTTTGAAAGTTGTAATGGATAAAAATTGATGAAATAAGTGCTATGACAATATGTAGATAGTATTTTTTTCTGATTGGATTGCAATAGAATAATTTATGGGTGATGTGGTATTTTATCTCAGTTTGGAAGAATGAAAATTTTGCATGTGACTAAAGCATCTGCCTACAATGTGGGAAACCCAGGCTCAATCCCTGGGTCGGGAAAATCTCTTGGAAAAGGAAGTGGCAATCCACTCCAGGGCTTCCCTGGTGGCTCAGAGGTTAAAGCATCTGCCTCCACTGCGGGAGACCTGGGTTGGGAAGATCCCCTGGAGAAGGAAATGGCAATACACTCTAGTATTCTTGCCTGGAGAATCCCATGGACAGAGAAGCCTAGTAGGTTACAGTCCATGGGGTCGCAGAGTCGGACGACTGAGCGACTTCACCTTCACCTTCACCAGTATTTTTGCCTGGAAAATCCCTTGGATGGAGGAACCTGGTAGGCTACAGTCCACGGGGTCGCAAAGAGTTGGACATGACTGAATGACTTCACTTTCATTTTTGAAATAAGAAGCTATAAACTTAAGATATTCACTTAACAGAAAAAGGGAAACTCATTAACGTTCTGAAAGAAACATTATGACCATCCAGTTTAAATAAAAATATTTGTATTAAAATAAAAAATTCATCACATATTAAATAATAAAGATAGGAAAAACTTCATGAGCATATAAATTTTAGTCTGATTCTTATGAGAAATATATGTACCATGAATGTATCCACATAAGGGCATTGACTGAAATATTAAAGAAAATACACTACAACATTAGGAATAACTGGTATATCTGGTGTAAATCTAAATATTAACATTGTAAATTTCTTCAACTGACATAAAGGGAAACTATGAAAAACACAGACAGCGTGTTAAAAGTAGAAAAGACCTTTGCTGACAAAGTTCTGTATAGTCAAAGTGTGGTTTTTCCAGTAGCCATGTACAGTTGTGAGAGATGGGCCATAAAGAAGGCTCAGCACTGAAGAATTTATGTTTTTGAATTGTGGTTCTGAAGACTCTTGAACATCCCTTTGGGCTACAAGAAGATCAAACCAATCAATACTAAAGGAAATCAACCTTGAATATTCATTAGAAACACTGTTGCTGAAGCTTCAAGACTTCGGCCATTTGATGTGAAGAGCCGACTCATTGGGAAATACCTTGATGACTGAAAAACACTTTGATGAAAGATTGAAGACAAAAAGATGAGGATGGCAGAGGATGAGATGGTTAGATAATGTCACTGACTCAATGGACATGAATTTGAACAAACTGCAGAAGATTACAGAGGACAGAACAGCCTGGTGTGCTTCAGTCCATGGAGTTGCAAGGAGTCTGACACAAATTAATGACAGAACAACAATGAATGATAATGGCATAATGTGTTATAAATTCTTAGAAAAATTTTACACCTCATTTATTTCTTTTGATTATGTTGTTTGAATTTGTGACTTTGGATAGGGTTGGAGAAGCCTGTCAAATCACTAAATAAAATATAATGAGTTCTAAATTTTAACAAATCAATGACTTCCTAGAGATGAAATGTCTTTCAGTGAAAAGTGTATAGTGAATTGAGCCAAAAGAAACCAAATGCTGAGAAATGACATAGGGGAATGAGAAAATAATGTTCAAGTATTTCAACATTAAGGCAATTCAGAACAAGAGACTCCAAGTCCATTACTAAAGAGCATATGAAATCTGCAATTACATTGAAATAGCTGTGCTGCTGATCTGCTTTTAAAATGAGTACTTAATAAAATTTATTTTCTTTTAAAATGGTGCAGCAATTGATATTGCCATCTGAACTTAAAAGCTGCATTCTGATGAACATAGAAGTGATAGAAATAAACATTTAAGTCTAAATAAATCACTATTCAGGTAACACACATTCCAGGGTATTGCGAGTTAGACAATAAATGGCACTGATACAATTCTGTAAGAACTCAAATGGTGCTTTCCAGTATTACATGGATATGTAGAATAATGATTAACAAATTAGAATTTACTAGATTTTAAGTGTGATTTTTGAAATGAGAAAGAATGTAGGAAGAAGCTTTAAAAAGCACTGGTATGAGAATTTAAAAGTCACTTTGTTTAAGGATAGCTTAAATAATTTTTGTTAGAATCAAAAGTAAGATTCTTATTCATACATACAGTTGTGATGATAAATGGTAATTTTCCCTTAGCCTTTCTTATATTTCATTGGTAGTCTATAGAAATACTACAGATTTCCTGTTATTAATTTCATATCCTGCACTTTATCAAATGAACTGATGAGTTCTGGTAATTTTTCTGGTGGCGTCTTTAGGATTTTCTATGTATAGTATCATGTCATCCCCAAACAGACAGTTTTAGTTTCTCCTTTCAAATTTGAAATTTCTCTTGTTTTTCTCTCCTAATTGCTGTGATTAGGACTTCCAAAGCTATGGTGAACAAAAATGGTGAGAGTAGGCATCCTTGCCTTTTTCCTGATCTTGGAGGAAATGCTTTTGGCTTTTCACTATTGAGTATGATGTTAACTCTGGGTTTGTTGTGTATGGTCTTTATTATGTTGAGGTGTGTTCCCTCTATGCTGGCTTTCTGGAGAGTTTCATTTTTTTTTATCATAAATAGATGTTGAATTTTATCAGAAGCTTTTTCTGCATCTATTGAGATTATCATATGGTTTGTATTCTTCAATTTGTTAACGTGGTGTACCACATTGTTTGATTTACAGATATTGAAAAATCCTTGCATCCCTGAGATAAATCCCACTTGACTATCGCATATGATTATTTTATAGTATTGATGGATTTGGTTTGCTATATTTTGTTGAGGATTGGTGCACCCATGTTCATCAGTGAAACTGGCCTGTAATTTCTTTTTGTTGTTGTTGTAACTTTGCCTGGCTTTAGTATCAGAGTGATGCTGGCCTCATAGAATGAGTTTGGAAGTGTTCCTTCCTCTGCAGTTTTTTGGGGAACGGTTTCAGAAGCATAGATTTTAACTGTCTCTCAACGTCTGGTAGAATTCATCTGTGAAGTCATGTGGTTGTGGTCTTTTGTTTGCTGGGAGTTTTTAAATGACTGATTTAATCTCATTACTGGTAATTGGTTTATTCATTTTTTTCTATTTCTCTCTGGTTTAGTCTTGGAAGACTGTACTTTTCTAAAAACTCTTACAGAATATATTCTTTGATCTCAATTGAATTAAATTATTAATAAAAATATATTGCTAAGAATTTTTATATTCATACTGTTTAGTTCATTTTTATAAATCTGTTTTTGACTTACATATGTACATCATTTTACTTCTTTCTTATATAATTTTATCCTATTTTTTCTGATATTGTTAATTTTCTCTTATTACTATTCAGGTTATCATAATTGGTA
>SJYC01100806.1:0-19474 GCA_006408675.1 Madoqua kirkii
TATATATATATATATATATGAACAAAAAGCTGAGCTGAATGAGAGGTTGACTTATATTTAAATATAAAAACAGAGTGATATATTTTATTTATATTCAAAACATATTTCAATATTAGTTTCTGTGAATATTCTAAGTTGTTAAAGTTGCCAAGGTTTATGTTTTTTCATATGTTCTGCTGTGAGTTCTATTTGTTTCTCTTCCATAGACTTTAAGTAACATCACAAGTTTTCTGATTTCCATTAACATGCACATTTCCTTACAGGTGCCGCTTTCCTTTAAAAATGAGCTATGTGCCAATGACATTGAGAGCGGAAATACGCCGCATATAAGTGGTTCAGTGGTGCATGTGCATTTGTTTTATCTGCTGGGATTGCATTAAAAAGTGCAGGGAGGCCTGGCATGCCGCAGTCCACAGGGTTGCAAAGAGTTGGACATGACTGAGCGACTGAACTGAACTAAGAAAAAGTTCATTGGAAGCTGCTTATGTCAATTAGTCCTATGTAAAGGAAGACTGATTATCTGTTCTAACAGAGAATCACCCCCAAGACCTTGTTTTAATAGCACAGAAAACACGTGGATTTTTACCAGCTCGAAAACACGGTATAGCAATTTCACAAACAGTCTTTCTTTGTTTCAGAATGAGACTGTGTTATTTAGCAATTGGTGAAAGTACTCAAGTTCTGGCAGTTTCATGGTCCCTTCCTTGGGTAAAATGAATTCCATCTTAGCTAAAATGTTTTCTGAAATCATCACACAATATTAAGAAACAGGTTTCTTTCACCTTTATCAACCTCGGGCACAATATAAGGGAATGCTGAACAGAAGAGATCAATAGAGATGCATAGGTTTATAACATTTCAATTTTCATATACAAAAGGTATTCTCATTCTTTTAAATATGAAACAGATAAAAAAGGAAAAGAAAGTAACTTGAAAGAGTCAATGTGGTTGAAAAGATATCCCAGGCTCTGCCTCTGACTTGTGAGGAGAGGCCGTCACAACCAGGTTCAAATCTACCTCTCACGCCTCTTTGCTTTGTCTTTGCAGGAGACAAGATCTCCTAACACCTCAAGCCACTGAAGTGAATCAGCAGCTTTGGACAAAT
The DNA here is from genome assembly GCA_006408675.1 of Madoqua kirkii. Taxonomy (NCBI): domain Eukaryota; kingdom Metazoa; phylum Chordata; class Mammalia; order Artiodactyla; family Bovidae; genus Madoqua; species Madoqua kirkii. Next base: position 1,106 of record SJYC01100806.1, read on the forward strand.
GCTGCCAGACCTTTGGTACACAATTCAAGATGGCTAGCATCTACCCAGCCCTCTCATTATAGTGGCCATAGCGGATAGCATACCCTAACATCTGTGAAAACAGACCTCTCCAGGCCTCATTCTGCAGGATGCATACAGGCCCTAGGGAATCTGCACAATTTCATGAAGGGTGGATAGCTGTGTTTCAGTTATCATCAAATACTCAGGGAGTTTAACTGCAACATAACTTGAAGCTTAACTAAGGCCCATTTGCTGTAACCAGAACTTTTCTGGGGGAGCAGTGGTTACTTCCATTACATTCAGTATAACAATCACAATTACTTTCTGAAATGTGGTATTCTTATTTTTCTAATACCTAAATTAATAACTTCCCCATGTTCACATGGCTAGTAAGTGGCAGGGAGAGAATTTGAAATAAAAAGTCCTGTGTTTTTTGGTCCAAACCCTTCTCCATGTCCACTTGCAGTGATTGTGTACTCTAAGCTCTGTACTCTGAGTTGACAAACAGGAGGAATTGAAGGACAGTGACACTTTCACCTAAATACACAAAAATCCACCACTGAAAAGGGGAAATTGTAAAGGAAGAAAAGTGGAGCCGCCATTGAATAAAAGCCTAAAAATGTGCTCAGACCTCAGCTCTCCAGTAAAGAACTTCTATTATGTTGTCATTAGACTTTTTGTTACTCATGAATCTCAAAAAGAATCATGGTTCATTATAGTCATGATACGTTATGTACTAAACAAGATACTTCTGAAACCCATTGTCTCATGTTTACTTTTCAGTAATTCTGCAGAATAATCACTATCATTATTCTGATCTTTCCTTTATAAATGAACAAACAAATGATCAGATAGGTGAAGTGATTTACTGTGTTTGTACAGTGAGCAAGTAACAGAGTCAAGACTTGAGCTCAGTTCTTCTGACTCCAAAATAAAGGGGACACTTTACTTTCCTAAGTCTCCTCCTATAATCAAAGAGATTCTCTCAAATGAGGAAACTACCATTTTTCCAGGTCATCAAATTCACTGCAAGACAATAGGCCAACATTTCCAGACCATTTTTGCAGAAGCACCAAGAAGTTCATGTTGTGGGAGAATCACTGGGTGTCTAAGTCTTGAAAAGAATGAAGAATTTGGGATTGAATACTGACTTTTAAAAGTGCTGGCAGTAAATTAAACTGGACATGTTTAGAGTAATTTGACTTTATATTTTGGACCAGTTTTATTCTTTTGATTTTTTTTTTTTTTAGTGATAGGATAATCTAAATGACAAGAAAGCTGTGGAATAAATGAAGTTATAAAGATTGTGCTGTTTTCTAATCTGACTGTAGTCCTTACAGTATAGGGTTTGACAGATTGAATCACTTATATATATGGGAGGCTAACTTTCCTGATGCTTATACATCTTACTTTTAAAAGAAAATTCTCTCTTTTATACAAGATACTATTTTGAAGTTTACAGAACTGGACATCCTGATATTAAAGTGAATAAGATTTAAACTTTGCTCTTTTCACAAAGAGTTGGACATGACTTAGTGACTGAACAACAACTTTTAAAACACTGCATTTGGATTTAAAAATTAGAAAAACTAGACAATACAAAGCACATTTATACACTACTATGTATAGAATAGAAAACTAATGAGAATGTACTGTATAGCACAAGGAACTCTACTCAGTGCTCTGTGGTGACAAAGAGGGAATATATGTATTCTTACAGCTGATTTATTTTGCTGTATAGCAGAAATTAACACAACATTGTAAAGCTACTAAGCTCTAATGAAACAGACATACAACACTTAAAGCTAAAGCTATCTTTAAAAAACTTGGCAGCAATCACTATGAGGATAGTTCACTGTTTTTCCTTATCCATTGTTTTAGTTTTTAACCTAAGCCATAATTACATAAAAGAAAGAATAAAAACCTATTGAAACAAAAGTATCCAAAACTTATATAGGACTATGAAAATATTTTTTATTGATTGCTTGTAAACTGTTACACTGATGTGTAAGACTACTGCATGTTTAAAAGGCCCATTATCTTCTTTGAGAAATGAAGGTGGTAATAACGTGAATTTGGCTAAAACATTTTTGAATGAAACCTCATCATCTCAGATGGAAGTTTTTTTTTAATTAAACTTTTATAATAAAGCATTTTAATTATATATGTGAAATTCCAAGAAAATTCAATGGCAATTAAAGGATTCCATTTAGAATGACAGAAGAAAAACTTTTTGAAATCTATTATTTACAAATTCTAGTCATTCTGTGATACAAAATGGAAGGGAAGTCACAATTCTTCTCAAATACAACTTGTCCCCTCCTGCAACAGTTTTATTTAAAAAATTATTTTAATAAAACTAAACAAAAACATATAGCTTGTTAAAATATTTGTTTTAATTTACAATATTAGATCTCACAAATGACATGTGAAACTGCAGATGTGGGCAGCAATTTCTGAGAAAGCAATTTAAATGGTTATGAGTAAATATCATTGCTGGCAGTAGTAGTTCAGATATAATTCTACCCTTCTGCTGCTCCAAGAGTGCCGCTGCTCTTGAGGAATTAAACATGTATGCTAGGATTATTTTGGTTAAACTGGAAATGTAAATTCTAACATCATAAGCCAGTTTCTTTATTTAAGCCTGTAAACATTTGTGTTTTTATGGATTTCCAAATGATCATCAAACAAACTTGCAATGTTGATTTCTTGAAGAGCAATGATATAACATACCACTGAAAATTTTAGTGTTATTAACATTACATATCAGTAAAAATAGTTTGTGATGCAAATTTGCTGGCTTATATACAATTTGGCCATTTTATTAAGATAGCATTATTAAGAATTAACAAGGAACTCTACTCAGTGCTCTGTGGTGACAAAGAGGGAATATATGTATTCTTACAGCTGATTTATTTTGCTGTATAGCAGAAATTAACACAACATTGTAAAGCTACTAAGCTCTAATGAAACAGACATACAACACTTAAAGCTAAAGCTATCTTTAAAAAACTTGGCAGCAATCACTATGAGGATAGTTCACTGTTTTTCCTTATCCATTGTTTTAGTTTTTAACCTAAGCCATAATTACATAAAAGAAAGAATAAAAACCTATTGAAACAAAAGTATCCAAAACTTATATAGGACTATGAAAATATTTTTTATTGATTGCTTGTAAACTGTTACACTGATGTGTAAGACTACTGCATGTTTAAAAGGCCCATTATCTTCTTTGAGAAATGAAGGTGGTAATAACGTGAATTTGGCTAAAACATTTTTGAATGAAACCTCATCATCTCAGATGGAAGTTTTTTTTTAATTAAACTTTTATAATAAAGCATTTTAATTATATATGTGAAATTCCAAGAAAATTCAATGGCAATTAAAGGATTCCATTTAGAATGACAGAAGAAAAACTTTTTGAAATCTATTATTTACAAATTCTAGTCATTCTGTGATACAAAATGGAAGGGAAGTCACAATTCTTCTCAAATACAACTTGTCCCCTCCTGCAACAGTTTTATTTAAAAAATTATTTTAATAAAACTAAACAAAAACATATAGCTTGTTAAAATATTTGTTTTAATTTACAATATTAGATCTCACAAATGACATGTGAAACTGCAGATGTGGGCAGCAATTTCTGAGAAAGCAATTTAAATGGTTATGAGTAAATATCATTGCTGGCAGTAGTAGTTCAGATATAATTCTACCCTTCTGCAGCTCCAAGAGTGCCGCTGCTCTTGAGGAATTAAACATGTATGCTAGGATTATTTTGGTTAAACTGGAAATGTAAATTCTAACATCATAAGCCAGTTTCTTTATTTAAGCCTGTAAACATTTGTGTTTTTATGGATTTCCAAATGATCATCAAACAAACTTGCAATGTTGATTTCTTGAAGAGCAATGATATAACATACCACTGAAAATTTTAGTGTTATTAACATTACATATCAGTAAAAATAGTTTGTGATGCAAATTTGCTGGCTTATATACAATTTGGCCATTTTATTAAGATAGCATTATTAAGAATTAAAAATTGATAATTTTTTCATTACTTTTAAGATATAACTGACATCAGCCTAAGTTTATGGTGCTATCTGCCCAACATTTAGTATAATTTTTACTGTCAGTATTTTTCAGAAAAAATAATGCATGTTTCAACAGACATGTAAGTATTTTTGCTATACATGTACACTTTGGTCAATAGCATTCATTGGACAATGGGTGGGTTAAAATTCAAAATGAAGGACTGTTAGTGTCTCAGAAATCAACACATTTGTGTCTTAGAAATTGATCTCTTTACATAAAGCCTCAACTTCATATACATATCTAATAAGACAGGACATTGTAGGAAATGGCAATCCACTCCAGTACTCTTGCCTGGAAAATCCCATGGACAGAGGAGCCTGGTAGGCTGCAATCCATGGGGTTGCAAAGAGTCAGACACGACTGAGCGACTTCACATCACATTCACATAATTCTGTTGCCTTCATACTCCATTCTTTTACTTAAAAACAATTCTGCTGTCTACCAACTAAACTCTCATCATACCCACTAAAAAGAGTAGGAAGCTCCAAGTCGTCATCTCTCCACTAACAATGATTAAATTGGCAAAACTGTCAGAATCACCTTCACTGGAGCTGTAGAATCTATATCTTAATCTGATATTGATGGAAAGAAAAAAAAATGGTTTGAACACAGGTAAAAGAATCAGAAATAAGTACCTACTGATGGAATAAATGATTTTATTTTAAACAATAATTTTCAAATTACCTTCTGCTGTTAAATGATTTAAAATTAAATACCAGAAGAACAGCTAAAGAAATTAGAAAACCAAATGACAATTATATATAAATACCTGCTAGATATATTAGCCAACACTTTGGGGGATAAAGGCTGAGAAAACATCATCTTCACATATTTATGTCATAATATGCACATCCCTCAGTTGTAAAATTTAGAAAAGCAAGATATCTCTTTAGTATTCTTAAAAGCATCCTTCTAAAACCTTAATGATGAAAATGGGGTTACTGTGGTTTAGGGTTAAAGACTAAAGTTAGGGTGCAAGACTACTTTTTTAGCTACATAAATAAACATGAGACCAATTTGAAAGAAGAATTTTGTTATCCAAAGAATGAAAAGTATAGGAAGGGGCTATATCAATATCTTAGGAGTGAAATGCATAAACACAAGTAGATATGAAATTAAAATTATTTTTAAATGCTAACCTAATTCATTTAAAGGTATTGAATTCATTTAAATACCTGGCTTTAATAAGAAAAAAGGCAAGAGCATTTTGCATAATTAGGTAGTAATGGGAAATTTGTAAAATAACAATAAAATGTAATGAAGTGAATATTTTTTAAATGAGTATTAAAAAACCATTAGGTTTAGATAAAGTTATTTTAATGTGAGGAGGAAATATCTCACTAATTTGACAAAAAGAATTTATTTTGAAATGGCAAAGTAAGGTCGAAAAAGGAATGCAATCAGGAAAAGTACAAGCAGTTCAGTTCATTCATCAAAAGTGCTAGGGTAGCCTGAACATTGTTTCTATTCATATTACTAGAATAAAGATTTTCAAATAAACTGAAATATTAAAGTGGCAAATGAAATTGATCACTATACAGTGATTAGAATTCATAAGTTAGAGCTGGAGGAAATCAGTTGTCCTGTTGCACTAATCAGAGCTCTTACTCCTGTTCTGTCCTCTTTCTAGTGTACTGCACAGAATTTCCATTTTCAATAGATAGTACCCACATATGCCAGGGATATGCCCCTAGGGTCTTCTCTCTATAAATAAGAACGTGCCATATCCCTGCACCTACCAGAGAAATTTTTTTTTAATTCCTCTGTTCAAAACTCTTTGAAGATTTTTCTTAGAATAAAATTTAAAGGCCCAATTATGACTTATTTTAAGCTACCTTTTCATTGTCTTTTCTAAACTATCCCTGTACATGGTCAGTAGGGCCATTCGTCAGTATCACAGAGGAACAATGTTTGTTCTCTTTGGGGCTGTACTATTGCATCTGTGAAGCAGCATTACAGAGTTACTGCTGGAGGAACAATATATGTACTATATAAATGCACAAATATTGTTGATGTCCATCCATGTTGTTATAGGTAGAGAAATTTCATTCTTCTTTATTTCTCAATAATATATTACATTATTTTTATTATCTATTCATCAGTGATAGAAATTGCACAAATATTGTTGATGTCCATCCATGTTGTAATATGTAGAGAAATTTCATTCTTCTTTATTTCTCAATAATATATTACATTATTTTATTTTATTATCTATTCATCAGTGATAGAAATTGCACAAATATTGTTGATGTCCATCCATGTTGTAATATGTAGAGAAATTTCATTCTTCTTCATTTCTGAATAATATATTATTTTATTTTATTTTATTATCCATTCATCAGCAATGGACATTAATGTTTTTTCTACTTTTGGGCTTCTATGAATAATGGGGCTGTGAACATCTGTGTACAAGTTTTTGGTGTACTTTTTCTTACCCATTTCTTTTTAGTATATATCTAGGAATGAAATTGATGGATCATATAGTAACTCTATGTTTAGCAAGTTTAGGAACTGCCAAAATGTTTTCCATAATGGCTACACAAACTTACATTCCCACCAGTGAATAAGGGTTCCACATCCTCACCAATACTTGTTTTTATCTCATTTTGATTGTAATCATTCTAGTAGATGTGAAATAGTACACCCTGTTTTTTTTTTATTTTTATTACCTAAGGACTAATAATGCTGAGTATCTTTTCATATAGTTTCTAGCCATTTATTTATCTTCTTTTGATATTTATTGATAGATTCTTTCCCATTTTGATTGGAGTTTTTTTGAGAGGTAAGGAGTCTTTACATTTTCTAGCTACCAGTCCCCTTAAACACGTGATTTTCAAACATTTTTTCCATTTTGCAGATTGTCTTTTCACTTTCTTGAATGTATTGTTTACATCATATATTTTAAAATTTTGATGTAATCCAGTTTATCTGTTTTCTATTTTTGTTTCTTATAGTTTTGATGTCATACCTAAGAAACCATTGCCTAACCGAAGGTCATGATGATTCACAGCTATGTTTTTTAATTGAATAATTGCTTTACGATCTTATGTTCTTTTCTGCTGTACCACAGAGTAAGCCAGCTATGCATGCATATATCCCCTCACACTTGAGCCTCTCTCCCACTCCACTCCCCAGCTCACCCACCAAGGTCATCTCAGAGCACTGAGCTGAGCTTCCTGTGCTTTATAGCAGGTTCCCACTAGCTATGTCATGCATGGGAGTGTATATAGTCAGTCCTATTCTCCCAATTGACCCCACCTTTCACTTCTCCCTCTGTGTCCACATATCTGTTCCCTGCATCTGCATCTCTGTTCCTGCCTTGGAAATAGGTTCATCTGTAACATTTTTCTGGGCTTTCCAGGTGGTGCTAGTGGTAAAGAAACTGCTTGCCAGTGCAGGAGACAAAAGAGATCCGGGTTCTATCCCTGGGTCGGGAAGATGCTCTGGAGAAGGAACTGGCAACCCACTCCAGTATTCTTGCCTGGAGAATCCCCATGGACAGAGAAGCCTGGTGAGCTACAGTCTATGGGGGTCACAAAGAGTCAGACACAACTGAGCAACTAATATACTGTTTTCTAGATTCCACATATATGCTGCTGCTAAGTCACTTCAGTCGTGTCTGACTCTGTGCAACCCCATAAATGGCAGCCCACCAGGCTCCCCCACCCCTGGGATTCTCTAGGCAAGAACACTGGAGTAGGTTGCCATGTCCTTCTCCAATGCATGAAAGTGAAAAGTGAAAGGGAAGTTGCTCAGTCATGTCCCACTCTTCAGGATCCCATTGAGTGCAGCCTACTAGGCTCCTCCGTCCATGGGATTTTCCAGGCAAGAGTACTGGAGTGGGGTGCCATTACCTTCTCCGTCCACATATATATATGTTAATATATGCTACTTGTTTTTCCCTTTCTGAATTACTTCATACTGTATGATAGACTCTAGGTTCATCTGCATCTCTCCAGTGACCATATTTCATTCCTTTTAGTGGCTACATAGTATTTCGTTGAGTAGATATATCACATCTTCTTTACCCATTCATCTGTCATTGGACATTCAGGTTGTTTCCATGTGCTGGATATTATAAATAGTGTTGCAGTGGACATTGGGGTATGTCAGTCTTTTTGAATTATGGTTTTCTCAGGATAAATGGCATATAGTGGGATTATTGAGTCATATGGTAGTTATAGTTTTCATTTTTTGAGGAACCTCCATACTGTTCTTAAATGGCAACCCACTCCAGTACTCTTGCCTGGAAAATCCCATGGATGGAAGAGCCTGTTAGGTCACAGTCTATGGGGTCGCTAAGAGTTGGACACAACTGAGCAACTTCACTTTTTTCACTTTCATGCATTGGAGAAGGAAATGGCAACCCACTCCAGTGTTCTTGCCTGGAGAGTCCCAGGGATGGAGAGGCCTGGTGGGCTGTCGTCTATGGGGTTGCACAGAGTCAGACATGACTGAAGCGACTTAGCAGCAGCAGCAGCAGCAGCACTACTCCACACAGTGGCTGTGGAGAAAAGAGAGCACTCTTGCACTCTTGATGCGAACGTAAATAGATGCTTCTATGTTTTATTCTAACAGTTATGCTAAGTCACTTCAGTCGTGTCCGACTCTGTGTGACCCCATAAACAGCAGCCCACCAGGCTCCCTCGTCCATGGGATTTTCCAGGCAAGGGTACTGGAGTGGAGTTTTACTTCTTGCATTTAAAGCCTATGATTCACTTTAAGTTAATTCTTAAATATAGTGTAAAGAAAGGATCCAATGTCATTCCCGTGCATGTGTTTATCTATTTGTCCCAACACCATTTGCTCAAAAGACTATTTATTTTTTCTCCATTGAATTGTCTTGGCACTTCTGTCAAAAATCAGTTGACTAAGAATATAGCATTTATTTCTAGATTTTAAAATTCTATGTCATTTGCTGTATCTCAGTTTTATTTCATCGGTCTACATGTCTTCAGTTCAGTCACTCAGTCATGTCCAACTCTTTGTGACCCCATGAACCGCAGCATGCCAGGCCTCCCTGTCCATCACCAACTCCTGGGGTCCACCCAAACCCATGTCCATTGGGTCGGTAATGCCATCCAACTATCTCATCCTCTGTCGTCCCTTTCTCTTCCTGTCTTCAATCTTTCCCAGCATCAGGCTATTTTCAAATGAGTCAACTCTTCCCATCAAGTAGCCAAAGTATTGGAGTTTCAGCTTCAACATCAGTCCTGCCAATGAACACCCAGGATTGATCTCCTTTAGAATGCACTGGTTGGATCTCCTTGCAGTCCAAGGGACTCTCAAGAGTCTTCTCCAACACCACAGTTCAAAAGCATCAATTCTTCGGTGCTCAGCTTTCTTTATCGTCCAACTCTCACATCCATACATGACTACTGGAAAAACCATAGCCTTGACTAGACAGACCTTTGTTGACAAAGTAATGTTTCTGCTTTTTAATATACTGTCTAGCTTGGTCATAACTTTCCTTCCAAGGAGTAAGCGTCTTTTAATTTCATGGCTGCTGTGACCATCTGCAGTGATTTTGGAGCCCAGAAAAACTGTCAGCCACTGTTTCCCCATCTATTTGCCATGAAGTGATGGGACCGGATGCCATGACCTATCCTTGTGCAAAATCTCATTGCTTCATATCCTTTAATTTTATGTGATCTATTTCTAGATAATCTAGATTTAGATTTAGAATTTAGATTTAGAATTTCTAGATAATATTTGCTATTAAATTGCAATGACTTAATTGTTGTGCATATACATTATAACATCTGAAAGAATTATATTCCCTACTATTTTTTCCTAAAAATTTCAATCTGTTTATCTTTTATATCAGAAAAATCATTTTTTGAATTGTAATTTTTTAGTTGTTGAATTTTTGGAGAAATATTGAAAAAGTATTAACCATTTTGATGGTTGTCATGATATTCAGACAATAATACACATACTGTCATTGTGATATTTATTCATCTATTACCAGCAGATATACTCTTCTATATATCAACACATGTTTAACAATTATAAATTTTCTGTCCTGTTTTATTGGTTTGGTTATGAGCTTTGTAATTTTTCATCCTCTTCATTTCTGTCTTATCTTTAATGCCTTTCATTTTCATACAATTTTAAAGCTGTTGACTTTGCAGAGTAGGTCTCTCTGAATTGCCATCGCACGTACTGTGTGATGGATCCTGCCCTTTTTCTTTGTGTGTCAGTTCAGTTCAGTTACTCAGTCATGTCCAACTCTTTGTGACCCATGGACTGCTCCAAACCAGGCTTTCCTGTCCATCACCAACTCCTGGAGCTTGCTCAAACTCATATCCATTGAGTCACTGATGTCATTCAACCATCTCATCCTCTGATGTCCCCTTCTCCCCAGCTACATTAAAGACCTCATCTTTTCTAGCTTGGCCTTTGGGTAGTGCCACGAATAGCTGAAGAAGCTGATTGCTCATGCCACTCTTCGTTTTCAGGTGATAAAAACTTTTCAAGCTGGGAAGTTCCTTCTTGGTGCTGCACAGTGCCCTTTGGGGGAATAGGGTGATGCAGGCAAATGGAAGCTGTCTTCCTTCTCACAGTCTTTTGCAATACTCACAGTCTTTTTGTTCCCCTGAATTGCTGAAACTTCTTAGTAGCCTCTACAGGTCATCCAGAGCTGTTTTTGCTTTTGAATAGCTATTAATTGTTGATCTTTGTTGGAGGACCTGGAGGATGGCTTCTCCCATGTCAGCATTTTGTTCTTCTTGGAAGAGTGGATTCTCAAATCTTCTGATTCTGTCTGTGTCATACCCACTTGATAAACCTTCATACCTCAACCTATGCTATTCCTGTGTTCTTGAAAATGAATGGTCCAAGAGAAAAATACATAACCATGCTGAGTGGACTCTAAATTTATGATGTGGGTCTTTATTGATGCTGGGGAATTAAATTACAACTTGGCTGATTCAATCTCCACACTCCACTATTTTCCTTTCTTATCAATCTGTATATCTCTTATTCTGGCATAGTCACTCATAGCTAAAGAGGTGCTTTCTGTTAGGAAAAGGTAGACAATCAGAGCATATTTCCACAGCTACCTAAGACCAGATCTGCCTATCAACACATGTACCCAATATTTATAACTTCTTGTTTCTCATGACTAGTGAAATATTTATCATTTTATTTTATTCTCTGTCCTCTCCTTGAATTTTAATCATTTTTGAGAGCTTTTTCTACAAAATCAGTTTTCTCACTTTATTGAATCATTAACCTTATTAGTCATTCACATCAGCTAACACACAGTTTCTTTTTTAAATGCATTCTCCTAACCCCTTAGCAAGAGTTTGCTTTCCTAAATGTAATATTAGCTAAGCTTGAACATAATATTTTGAACAATAGATAGTGAGAAAGAAATTTTAAAGGTATTATTTAGAGGGATAGTAAAATTCCTGCAAAGTAGAAGACAGGTGAACTAAAGGGAAACTTAAAGCTTTTTATTTGATCCTAGTTATTAACTCTCACTTCAATTTGCCTCAGAAACATGTATTACAGTCAGATAGTAAACAAATTGAATTTTTCTTTTGAGTGTAAGCCCAATTTAAAAAAAAATAACATTGCTTCCCAAATGACAAGAAACTTATCCTCTCTAATATTTCCTAAAAGTTTATTATCAAATTCATCTTTTTTTTACCCTTTAGTTATACTGATTTTCTTCTCTTCCACTGTCCAAAGGTTGCCAATCTTGACAAAAGTTTGTGGCTGAAAGCTTTCCTTAGAACATAGTATAACAGAAAGAACTGAAAAACTATTAGGCTGGCATTCAGATATCTACAATTTTTCATGTGAGTAAATAAAAGAGGATTTTCGCTATCTGTTTAATTCCTATATGAAACAAGTCTCAATTGATTAGCTTTTCAGAGGAAGTTCATTCCTTTGTGTACCATTTAATCTATATCCACTGTTAATTACTAACAGATATCTGGTAGTATCCATAAAGGATACAACTCTCTCCTATGAGCAGCAATCAGCATTCAGATATTTTAAGGGATTTAATAAATGGGCATAACAAATCCTATTAAAAGATTAGAATTAATCAGCCTCCTTCATAATTCCCTTATGGAAAACATAAAGATATATTTTTCTTTCCAGTTTCATAGTTACTGACCATTAGAATTCCAAATATATGACACTTATTTAAATATAACTTATTGCTAGACAAGACTCCTAGCAAACTCCCCAGTGGGGAATTGAATAGATAAAAAATAAAATCTAAGAGAAGAAAAGAATATCTGGCATCAGAAATGGCTCAGTAGGATACAAATAAGTAAAACACGGGGGTGAAATGAATTGGAACTGAATCTATTTGCATTAGGGATTGAACATGATGTGCTCAGTAGGAAAGTTTGAAACACTTCACTGAACAATAGAAAAATAAGTTGAATATTTTAGCAATGTCTCAGTATTCCTCAAATGAACTTTTGTTGTACACCCCATTTCAGCCATTTTCTTTCCCAAAGTAATGTTCTCTTAATATGTCTTTTAAAAACAGTTTAAAAATCTAGGTTTTGTCCTTTCAGGCAGTCAAAATTTCCAGGATAAATGACTTTCTCTCTGAGCAACCACTTTCTTTTGATGGTTTCTAAGGTTCTTTTGGTTGACATGGTGTTGTTAGTTTTGACTTGATGTAAGTTTAGCTTCCCTGGCTCTGATAAAATCTGTTCCTTTCAAAGTGCTTTCAGATGGGAAATTTGTGATGTGGCACAAGTTTATGATCCTTGAAAATGATCTAACTGTGTCCTGATCCTTATCAAATTCAGTTAATTGCATGACAAGAAAGCACTAGTTTTGTGTTTATTTGCTTCTATATTCTTTTGGCTTATACTTTTTACATATACCCATCTGTATTAATATGAAAGGCTGCTATAACAAAGTGCCACACACTGGGAGTCTGAGACATCAGAAATTTATTTCTTCACAGTTCTGGAGGTCAAGATGTTGGCAGGTTTGATTTCTCCTAAATCTTTTCTCTTTGGCTTACAGATATTCTCCTCCTCACTGTGTCCTCTCATGACCTTTTCTCTGTGGGTATGCATCCCTGATGAGTCTTTTTGTGTGTCCTAATTCCTTTTCTTATAAGTAACACCAGTCAGATTAGATTAGGGCCTGTTCACATATCCTGCTTTAACTTTTAATTACCTCTCTGAATATAGTTACATTCTGAGATGCTAGGGGTTCAGGTTTTAAGATACAAATGTAGGGAGGACACAGTTTAGCTTATAATACCATATAGAATGAGTTTACCACACCATGTAAATATTCAAATGAGAGAATAAGTACAGCAATTGTCCTAGAAAATAATTGAGATCATTATTTATATTATTTTACAAGATTCTCCATGAAACTCAGCAAGAGTGGATTCCAGTACTTTATGGTTATGGCTACATACTCAAGTTCTGACATAAAAATGCCAAAAATATTTCCTTTTTGGAAATATTAACCTTGGAAGGTTTTGTAGAGAGATGTGCCCAAGAGGTTATCTGTTATAAGACATAATCATATATTATCAGTAAAGATGTGTGAATAAAAATAAGACTTTGTCTAAGTAAAATGATAAACATTCAAATAAAGTCTTCTAGCATTTAGCTTTGCATATAAACCTCACCTCCTGCCATGACCACTGCTTTGCTATTTTGAAAACTCAACATATTGCTGCAAGTCATACTTTCTTCACCTTCCAGGGTAAATTTCATCCAGTTAAATGCTCATGTGGCCTTTTCTGTCTCAGTTCAATTCAAGCGTTAGTTTGAAGCATTTCCACTGGTAAGGCCACCAGGTAGAACCAACCATTCTACCTCCTTTGTCTACACTGATTTGGTGTGATTGTCTCTATATAAGTATGAGTATACACCATGAAGTAAGTATAGAGATTATTTTGACATTTTATGTATAGCAATTCTTATTCTATAGTCACTCTCATCTTTTAGTTTTGATAAAATGCTGACTCTAAGATCAAATCAGGAAAATATCATAAACTAGAAAGGAATACAGACTGCAAAAATCCTGAGTCATTATGCTGTAGATCTAAAACTAATACAATGTTGTAAATCAGTTATACTTCTGTAAAAATGTAAAATACCAAAATTAGCTATATTTGTAGAACTTTACTAAAACAGTAGCATGCTCCATCCTGGAATCAAAAAGGGCACAGTAAGTGCAGCATTCCTTTCAAAGATGGGGCTTGCTCAGCCTTTGTTTCTGTTTAATAGGGTGCATGTATTGTGCATAAGTCCATATAATATCCTTCTTACATTAAAAATAACTTTATTATTTTTCCATCTTTTGTACACACCCTGCCCATTGATATGCATACACATTTATATCTTTATCTCTGTTCATGCCAACATATAATAGTATAAATTGTTTTTTGCACATCTAACCTATATTTCCACCTATCCTTTACCAGCAATAATGTTACTATATTTATCAATTTCCTGAATTATTTAATTATAATAAATCTGATTTGTTTATAATAAACCTAATTTATAAATTTATTTAATTTATTTAAATTCAGTTTCCTTCAATTTCTCAAAATGTTCAAAACTCATATGGGAAAAAAATAGTATTGCCTATTGCTCCACTGAAAAGAGCTGAGTTCTCCAAGACTGCTTCCTTATAGGATGGCCTCCAAAAAAGTCCATCAAAACGAGTTACAGCTGAAACTATAAAACAGAACAATTTATGGTAGAAATCTGAAGTGACATTTTAGTTGAATGGTTGCTCCTTCAACCAAGAATACTAAAAAGTAGCAAACTTGGGCTGAAAACTAGAACTCTGGCCATATTATACAACTGTGACTATAAAATCCCAGGTTTGATGCCAGTTTATTGATTTGCCAGATGAGGGCTGAGGTAAAGATGCAAAGATGGGGCCAAGGTTCAGCTACACCGTGTTGATGGAACCCACAAAGTTTGTACCTTAGACTTTGGTCACACCATGAAAGGGACTTGTACTCCCTCAGTCATGCCTGGTGTTTGTTTTTCTCTGTAAGTCCTTCCTTTCCCTTTACATTTTCCAGAAGGCTGTGTGTGTGTGTGTGTGTGTGTGTGTGTGTGTGTGTGTTCACATGCATGCATGTGCATGTGTGTGAATTCCATATTTAATCATCTTAACTTTACCCCACAAAGTAATTTTTCCTTAGAATTCATAGCATAACAATCACACAGCAACTTACATTACTCATGGCCCTCTCTCCAGGTCAACTGATAAAAACATTGGAAATCACTGGGTTCTTCATAAATATTCCAGCTCTGTTTCCTTTAGCTTATGGTATTATTCAACTTCTTCACCTGCTGTAAGTACTCACTACCAAAAGACTTATTGTTACCAGTAAAATGGGAGCAAAGCAAATTTGCACCTCACCTCTCTGAAGATGATTTAGGGGTGGTGGCTACTTGATTCTCTCTTTCCTTTTGCATAGAAAGAGTCTACATTCAAGATAGTCACTGATACTCTTGGTCCCTCTGCAGACACAGATGAACATACAGAGGAAGCTTTGTTATTTTTAAGACACTGAGATTTAGAGATTGTTATTTCAATATAACCAGGCTATTCTGAACCAACACAGAAATGTAAAATCTTTAATTTTAAAAAGTGCAGAATATGAATTTATAACCATATATATTCACTTCCCAGTTGATAAACATTGGATTAAAAAAAATAAATCCCCTTATACATGTGTAGTAAAAATAAGTCACTTTATTTGTATAGAATAATATCCTTAAGTCAGATTTCTGTGTCAGATGGAATGGTTGAAGTTTTATATGGATGGACCAATGCTCAATAGAAATATGACTAGACGATGGACAGAGCAGAAAGGCAACATAAGCAGCAATAGCAATCACAAAACAATATACTAACATATATGAAAATTTACTATGGATAACTCATTGTTCTAAGTATTTTATATGTTTAATAATTTAATCTTAATAAGTAATTTCCAATGTGGTTCCATTTTACAGGTGACTTAACAAATTAACTTGTATACCAGAGGTCACATGACTAATAAAGAACAGAGCTAGTAATTGGAGGCAGGTAGTAATCTAAGTGTATTTTCTCTTTTGAGGATTCATAGAGTTCACACATGGGCTTCCCTGGTAGCTCAGCTGGTAAAGAATCTGCCTGCACATACAGGGTCATCAATACTATCTTTCTAAATTCCATACATATGTGTCAGTATACTGTATTGATGTTTTTCTCTCTGGCTTATTTCACTCTGTATAATCGGCTCTAGTTTCATCCATCTCATTAGAACTGATTCAAATGTATTCTTTTTAATGGCTGAGTAATACTCCATTGTGTATATGTACCACTGCTTTCTTATCCATTCATCTGCTGATGGACATCTAGGTTGTTTCCATGTCCTGGCTATTACAAAAAATGTTGCAATGAACATTGGGGTGCATATGTCTCTTTCAATTCTGGTTTCCTCGGTGTGTATGCCCAGCAGTGGGATTGAGACACAGAGGTATAGAATGGACTTTTGGCCTCTGAGGGAGAGGAAGAGGGTGGGATGATTTGGGAGAATGGCATTGAAACATGTATACTATCATGTAAGAAATGAAGCGCCAGTCTATGTTCAATACAGGATACAGGATGCTTGGGGCTGGTGCATGGGAATGATCCAGAGAGATGATATGGGGTGGGAGGTGGGAGGGGGCTTTGGCATTGGGAGATCGTGTACACCTGTGGCTGATTCATGTCAATGTATGGCAAAACCAATACAATATTGTAACATAGAATAAGGTTAAAAAAAAAAAAAAAGAATCTGCCTGCAGTGCAGAAGACCCCAGTTCCATTCCTGGGTCAGGAAGATCCACTGGAGAAGGAATAGACTACTCACTCCAGTATTCTTGGGCTTCCCTGGTGGCTTAGATGATAAAGAACCCACCTGCAATGCAGGAGTCCTGAGTTTGATCCCTGGGTGGGGAGATACCCTGGAGGACATGTTTTGTTACCTTTGAGAGGTTCCAAGTATTGCAGGTCAACACAAGTCATAACGTTCAAGAAAGACAACATTTGGAGAAGAGCTGAAAAGACAAAAAACATCTATGTATTTATAGTGTCTGGGGCACTAAAATTTTCTCAAGCCTTATAAGAGAATTTCGAGGGCAAAAATTCTCTGTTTTACTTATAAAAATACAAAAATCTCATGGCTAAAGTGCTTGATGAATCATGCTTTAGCAGGAAAAATAAAACAATGATTTTTTAAAATTGACAAACTTCTCAATGTATTTTAGAAATCGACTTTAGACGATAAGTTTTTTTTTAACTGTTGGATATGCCTTTCTGAAAAGTAAGCATTCACATCCATGTAAATATGAGTTCAGTTACTGGACACACAGATTTAATTTCCTAATCTAAGTTTTCAAATTATTCCTGACATTTCATTTTTCATACATTTATAAATATTTTGATGCAAAAGTAAACAACTATAGTTACATCCATAAAACAAGGTGAGGTATCTAGATTTTTTAAAGAGGCACAATAAATTAAGACAATTGAGAAAATTATCATCTCATCTAATTTCAATTTGAACATACACATATGCACAGAAAGAAGACTGCATACAAGAGACCTGTATAGTAAAACTCATATCTCTGAGTTATCAGTGATGGATGAAAGGCATGAATTCAGGAATCAGACTGCCTGTGTGTATACCACAGGTTTAGGTTCTGCTTACCAAAATAATTTAGAGCAAATGAATGAATATTCAAACTACTGAATCTGGATAACTTTGAATTACATAATCAAGTTTACAAAAGTAACACAGCAACAAACGCAAAAAGAGATAAATAAGACTATACCAAACTTAAAACATTTGTACATCAAATGATATAGTAAACAAAGTGAAAAGGCAACCTAGGAATGAAAGAACATATTTACAAATCATATATCTAATGAGATGTTAGCACCATGAATAAATAAAGAATTTCTAAATGCCTGCAAAAATCAAATAACTTGATTAAAAAATGGGCAAATGACTTGAAATATTCTGCAATAATATGCAAATAAGCAAGCACAAGAAAAGATATAAATACCACCAATTATCAGAGTAATGCAAGTCAAAATTATATCATCTCAAACCCATTCAGTTCAGTTCAGTTGCTCAGTCGTGTCCAACTCTTTGCGACCCCATGAATTGCAGCACGCCAGGTCTCCTTGTCCATCACCATCTCCCCTAGTTCACTCAGACTCACGTTCATCAAGTCAGTGATGCCATCCAGCCATCTCATCCTCTGTCGTCCCCTTCTC
>SJYC01100809.1:0-12788 GCA_006408675.1 Madoqua kirkii
CAGTGTAAGAGGGTTCCCTTTTCTCCACATCTTCTCCAGCATTTATTGCTTGTAGACTTTTAGATCACAGCCATTCTGACTGGTGTGAAATAGTACCTCATTGTGGTCTTGATTTGCATTTCTCTGATAATGAGTGATGTTGAGCATCTTTTCATGTGTTTGTTAGCCATCCGTATGTCTTCTTTGGAGAAATGCCTATTTAGTTCTTTGGCCCATTTTTTGATTGGATCGTTTATTTTTCTGGAGTTGAGCTGCATAAGTTGCTTATATATCTTTGAGATTAGTTGTTTGTCTGTTGCTTCATTTGCTATTGTTTTCTCCCATTCAGAAGGCTGTCTTTTCACCTTACTTATAGTTTCCTTTGTTGTGCAGAAGCTTTTAATATTAATTAGGTTCCATTTGTTTATTTTTGCTTGTATTTCCAGTTATCTATAAGGTGGATCATAGAGGATCCTGCAGTGATTTATGTCAGAGAGTGTTTTGCCTATGTTCTCCTCTAGGAGTTTTATAGTTTCTGATCTTACGTTTAGATCTTTAATCCATTTTGAGTTAATTTTTGTGTGTGGTATTAGACAGTGATCTAGTTTCATTCTTTTACAAGTGGTTGACCAGTTTTCCCAGCACCACCTATTAAAGAGACTGTCTTTATTCCATTGTATGTTCTTGCCTCCTTTGTCGAAGATAAGATGTCCATATGTGTGTGGATTTATTCAGGGCTTTCTAGCAAGCATCTTTTAATTTCATGGCCGCAATCACCATCTGCAGTGATTTTGGAGCCCCCCAAAATAAAGTCTGACACTGTTTCCACTGTTTCCCCATCTATTTGCCATGAAGTGATGGGATCAGATGCCATGATTTTCATTTTCTGAATGTTGAGCTTTAAGCCAACCTTTTCACTCTCCTCTTTCACTTTCATCAAGAGGCTTTTTAGTTTCTCTTCACTTTCTGCCATAAGGGTGATGTGATCTGCATATCCGAGGTGACTGATATTTCTTCCAGCAATCTTGATTCCAGCTTGTGCTTCTTCCAGCCCAGCATTTCTCATGATGTACTCTGCAGTCTTCTTAGTTGAACATAAAATCAAGAAATGCCCTGTATGTCCTGTCTGAAATCTGGTTACTTAGTGTAGTGTGTGAACCTGAAAGAACAATTGATGCCCTTGGAAAGGCTAACAATGAGTGCTCTTTCCTAAGAAAAAGCCTCCTTTAACTCCTTTTTTTCTTTACTCTGCCTCTAAAAACATAAGCATAAACTCTCACACTCAGTAATCAACTAAAGATCCTCGGTCATTTGATTGAAAGAATCTGGTGAGTCTTCAAAGACATTTAAATGTATATCACCTCAGTAGCTTCTGATGAAGCACCTTCGTCATGTGCTTTTTATTTTTTTTTCTTTATTTTTGTGGTTTTATTTTATTTATTTGCTTATGGCCACATTGGGTCTTCTTTGCTGTGTGTGGGCTTTCTGTAGTTGCGGCCAGTGAAGACTGCTCTAGTTGAGGCGTTCAGGCTTCTCAATGTGGTGCCTTCTCTTATTGCCCAGTGCAGGCTCTAGGTTGCAAGGGCTTCAGTTCTAGTGCATAGGTTTCGTTGCCCCAAGCACATGAGGCCTTCTTGGATCAGGGATTACACCTATGTCTTTTGCATTGGCAGGTGGATTTTTAACCACTGGACCACCAGGGAAACCCTCTCAAGTGCTTTTTAAAATAATGATGATAATAGTAAAAAGAGGAGAGAGGGAAGAGGCTGTTTTGATTTGGATTCACTATTAAGCTAATAAATCTTTCCTCCACTGTTACTACATCTTGTCCTTTGTCTCTTTCCTTTTGGTTATCTTTTCAGTTTAGGGGAACAATTAAAAGACTTTAGGATTCTTTGGCAGTATTGCTTGTTAAGAAATTTGAAGTAGTTATAAAAATTTATCGAGGTGGGATAATTAGGTTCTTGCTCATAAAGCTCCTGAGTCTATTCTAGAAGTGTTATTTTAGTCTTTGTAATGATAAATCAGTCTTCTTTTTTTTAAATATAGTACCATGCTATATTTTTTGAGTATATTCTTTTTTTTTAATTGGAGAATGATTCTTTTACAATATTGTATTGGTTTCTGCCATACAACAATGCAAGACTTCTAATTAATTAGTTGTCTATAAGTTGTATGTGTAGATGTATTTGAAGTGCTAAATAAGGTGCACTTGGATATAAATCCGCATATTGCAGTTACACAGTTTTCAACTAAAATCAACATATTAATTGTGCCTGTTATTCTTTTAACTGGTTTATTAGCCAAAAGACACTTGGGAATTTTCTAGCTGTCCTGTGGTTAGGACTCCACTCTTTCACTGCTGTGGGTGAGGGTTCAATTTCTGGTCAAGCTATGAGGAGAAGCCAAAAGTTAAAAATAAAATAAAGGCATTAAATCATGTGGTAGAATTTGGGGTGAAATAAATTGTTTTCTAAAAGGTACTTTTCTAGGCATTGCAAAACCAGTTTTTAACCTTTACAAAATAATAGATGTTTTATAAGGCATTAAAAGAATACCAAAAATGACTAAGAAATAAATCAGAAATATGCTTCCCAGATGACAACAGTGGTGAAGAATTTGGCTTCCCAGGTGATGCTAGTGGTAAAGAACCTGCCTGTTAATGCAGGAGACTTAAGAGACATGGGTTCAGTCCCTGGTTCAATCCAGTATTCTTGCCTGGAGAATCCCATGGACAGAGGAGCCTGGTGGACAGTCCATATGGTCACAGAGAGTAGGACACAACTGAAACGACTTAGCGTGCACGCACACCAGTGCAGGGGACGTAAGAGATGTAGGGTGATTCTTGAGTTGGGAAGATCCCATGGAGGAGGGCATGGCAATCTAGTCCAGTATTCTTGCCTGGAGAATCCCCTGGAAAGAGGAGCCTAGCAGGCCACGTTGGGTCAGTGACTTAGCAGCACACAAATGAAGATAAGTTTAAAACACTGCAGAAGCTCACAAAAGAAGACTTGAACAAAAGGAAGTGTATACCAAGTTTTTTGACAGGAAAATTCAACATCAAAAATTTCTTCAGACAGTTTATGAATTTAACATGCGTGAGTGTATGCTAAGTTGCTTCAGTCATGTCCAACTCTTTGTGACCCTGTAGACTGTAATTCACCAGGCCCCTCTGTCCATGGGATTCTGCAGGCAAGATTACTGGAGTGTGTTGCCATGCCATCCTCCATGGGATCTTCCCAGTTAAGGGATCGAACCCACATCTCTTAATGTCTCCTGCATTGGCAGGTGAGTTCTATACCCCTAACGTGATTCTCCAACAATTAGCGTTAAAAAAGATAAGGAGACTTAGATGTTAATGTATAAAAATCACCAAAAATAGCCAGGGAGGCTTGATTGGAAAAGAGCAAT
Source organism: Madoqua kirkii (assembly GCA_006408675.1). Classification (NCBI taxonomy): domain Eukaryota; kingdom Metazoa; phylum Chordata; class Mammalia; order Artiodactyla; family Bovidae; genus Madoqua; species Madoqua kirkii. The sequence goes on from SJYC01100809.1 coordinate 3,391, forward strand.
AAGGAGGGATTGGTCTTACCAGACATAAAAATATAATCTCTATCATTAAAATAAGATAGCGTGGTGTGTGAATATGTATACTGACAAATGAGCCAGAATAAAAAGTCAGTAGTAGACCTAAATGCTTATGAGATTTGATGTATGATAAAGGTTGCATCTCAAATCACTGGGGAAACAATAGTTTATTTAATAAATGTGGCTGAGACAACTGATTGATCTTTGGGGGAAAGAAAAGTTGGATCTATCTCTTATTCTATGAATTAGATGGATTCCAAATGGGTGAAAGATTTTAGAATGAAACTATAAAAGTACTGAAAGAAAATGTGAGTTTTTTGTGACTTTGGAGTGGGAAAGGACTTATATTTGACTTAATTGGGGAAACAATAGTTTATTTAATAAATGTGGCTGAGACAACTGATTGATCTTTGGGGGAAAGAAAAGTTGGATCTATCTCTTATTCTATGAATTAGATGGATTCCAAATGGGTGAAAGATTTTAGAATGAAACTATAAAAGTACTGAAAGAAAATGTGAGTTTTTTGTGACTTTGGAGTGGGAAAGGACTTATATTTGACTTAAACCTAAAATTGTAAAAGAAAAGATAAATTTAGTCACAAACTTTTGCCTAAACAACAACAAAAATCTGTAAATGCAAATGAAATAACCTCAGGTATGCAGATGACACCACCCAAACGGCAGAAAGTGAAGAACTAAAGAGCCTCTTGATGAAAGTGAAAGAGCAGAGTGCAAAAATTGGCTTAAAGCTCAACATTTAGAAAACTAAGATCATGACATCTGGTCCCATCACTTCATTGCAAATAGATGGGGAAACAATGGAAACAGTGACAGGCTTTATTTGGGGGGCTCCCAGATCACTGCAGATGGTGACTGCAGTCATGAAATTAAAAGGCACATGCTCCTTGGAGGAAAAGCTATGACCAACCTAGATAGCATCTTAAAATGCAGAGATGTTACTTTGCCAACAAAGGTCTGTCTAGTCAAAGCTGTGGTATTTCCAGTGGTCATATATGGATGTGAGAATTGGACTATAAAGAAAGCTGAGCACTGAAGAATTGATGCTTTTGAACTATGGTGTTGGAAAAGACTCTTGAGAGTCCCTTGGACTGCAAGGAGATCAAATCAGTCCATCCTAAAGGAAGTCAGTGCTGAATATTCATTGGAAGTACTGATGCTGCAGCTGAAACTCTAATCTTTTGACCACCTCACGCAAAGAGTTGACTCATTGGAAAAGACCCTAGTGCTGGGAAAGATTAAAAGTGGGAGAAGGGAATAACCGAGGATGAGATGGTTGGATGGCATCACAGACTCAATGGGCATGAGTGTGAATAAGCCTGGCATGCTGCAGTCCATGGGGTTGCAGAGTCGCACGTGACTGAGTGACTGAGCTGAAGAATGAAAGGAGGAAGATATGCTTGCAATTCTTAGTGCAGACAGAGGAATAATCTCCCTAGGATTTAAGAACTGGAAACTCGACAAAGAAAAGATAACAATGAATGAAAAGAACTGGCAAAAGGAATGCACAGTTTACATAAAAAATTCTGAAACCTTAAAGAAATGCTCAGCCTCACTCAGGCTACATTAAGAAATCATTTTCATCAATATGACTGTCAAATCCAAGATATATAGTGTATCATATTGGTGAGAATTTGCAGTAACAGGCAACTGCTGTTGATGTAGTGTTAATCAGTGCAGCTCTGATATAGGGTAGTTCAGCATTTTCTGTCAGATTAGCAGGTGTATAAACTGATTTTTCTAAATTTATCTTACAAATATATTTGTACAGGTGTAATATGACCTATATATAAAAATTTTATTATAGCATGTTTATAATAGCAAAAAATCTCAAGCAATCTAAATACCTATCAAAAGGGAATAAAGAAATACAGTCATACATAAAATAGAATTAATATGCCATGTAAAATATATGAAAAGAATTCCAAGTTATATATTAAGTTAAAATAAGAAACAGGTTATATAGTAGTGCATATAGTATGCAAGGCTAACACACACTTGACAGGGCCTGTCCACATCAAGAGTCTGTATGACCTATTTGCTCTGGGATTTTACAGTGCACAGCCTGAACAGCTGGATGTTTTGTGCCAATTTTAGCTACTTTCTGTGTCAAAACAAAAGTTACGGATTCAGAATATTTATTCATCCTTGTTTATTATGTTTAAAAGAACTAAAAGGATTCATAAGAAACTGAAATAGTGGATGCCTAGCTGTTTAGAAATGGTGTGGAGGTGAATAGGATGGATATAGACATGCATGTGTGCATGCTGAGTCGCTTCAGTCATGACCAGCTCTGTGCGACTTCATGGACTGTAGCCAGCTGGGCTCCACTGTCCACGGGATGCTCCAGACAACAATATTGGAATGGGTTTCCATGCCCTCTCCCAGGGGATCTTCTCGACCAGGGGACTAAATCCACATCTTACGTCTCCTCCTTTGCCAGGAGAGTTCTTTACCACTAGTGCCACCTGGAAGGCCCATATATTTAGATACATAAGGCCTAGATAATTCCATCGGCAGAGGAGACTGGTAGGTTACAATCCATGGGGCTGCAAAGAGACACAACTGAGATTAAATATACATACACACACGCATGCACACACACACACACACACACACACACATATTTCCCCACTGCGATGTATTATTTAAATTTTAAAAATAAAAATATTTCATTATGATAATTTAATCAAGTTAACATTTACCATAATATCTGTTAAATGTGTTTATCTCTTTGCCATTGTTTTCTTTATTTTTGGTCTAGTAAAAAGAACTAGTTTTAGCAAGTGCTGAATTTCACATCTCTGAGAATATAAATTATTAAATCTGTTATTCAGACATGCATGGTAGGCAGATTTTTATCTCATGAGATTTTTAATTATATGGAATAAAACTTTTAATGCAGTTGTGCAAGTTATATATCAAAGTAAAACTAATTTGTTTCCTAAAACAGATCCATCTTCTATTTTCCCCCAGCATTCCACTTTCTCTGTTTTTGCTGACCTAATCTTTTTCGGGTTTTGAGTCATCAAACAAGGAAAACAAAATATTTTCTTTCAAAATATTATTGAAAGAATAGTGTTTTCTATCTGTATCATTCATTAATGCTGTGAAATTGGGATGCTGGGGTGGAGATATAATATTAAATGAACCCCTATCAATTGAAGGCCTGCTTGTATAAAGGATGGAACAGGGGGGAAAGAAAAGGCATTTTGTGATTTTTTAAGAATATGGCAATGGATACCTTTTCATGTGGAGGCTGCTGTTTGGATAGATAAGATTAAATCAATTTCATTATTGTAATGAATTTTAATTTAGGTTGGTGCAAATGTAATCGCAGTTTTTTCATTGTTGAAATTTGTCATTTGATACTGGAATACATGAAACACAAGCTGGAATCAAGATTGCTGGGAGAAATATCAATAAGCTTATATATGCAGATAATACCACTCTAATGGCAGGAAGTGAAGAGGAACTACAGAGCCTCTTGATGAAAGTGAAAGAGGAGAGTGAAAAAGATGACTTAAAACTCAACGTTCAAAAAAACAAAAATCATGGCATCCGGTCCCATCACTTCATGGCGAATAGGAAAAAATGAAAACAGTGACAGACTTTATTTTCTTAGGCTCTGAAATCACTGTGGATGCTGACTGCAGCCTTGAAATTAAAAGATGTTTCCTCCTTGGAAGAAAAGTTTTTCTTTTCTCTGACAAATCTAGACACTGTATGAAAAAGTAGAGACATCACTTTGCCAACAAAGGTCCATCTAGTCAAAGCTATGGTTTTTCCAGTAGTCATGTACAAAATGTGAGAGTTGGATCATAAAGAAGGCTGAGTGCTGAAGAATTGATGCTTTTGTATTTTGGTGTTGGAGAAGACTCTTCAGAGTCCTTTAGATAACAAGGAGATCAAACCAGTCAATCCTAAAGGAAATCTATCCTGATTATTCATTGGAAGGACTGATGCTGAAGCTGAAGCTCCAATTCTTTGGCCACCTGATGCGAAGAGCCAACTCATTGGAAAAATAACCCTGATGCTAGGAAAGATTGAGGGCAGGAGGAGGAGGGGGCGACAGAGGAGCAAATGGTTGGATGGGATCATTGACTCAGAGGACATGTGTTGGAGCAAACTCCGGGAGATGGTGAAGGACAGGGAAGCCCGGTGTACTCTAGCTCATGGGGTTACAAAGAGTCAGACATGACTGAGCTACTGAACAACAACAAATTGTAATACATTCTTAAGTAAATGTGGCTATGTTATCATTTTAATACACATTTCTTACTTTATATTTTTTTTGCTAATTTAATTTCTTGCTATTTATTTTATATTTTAGACTATGGAAATGATGTTAGTAAAAAGGAAATATGAGCAGTTTTCTTATTCAGTTTTATAAATGTATCATAAGGCAGCAGCGCCAACTTACAACATCAACAACACATTTGGCCCAGGAACTGCTAACAGAAGTGCAGTGCAGTGGTGGTTCAAGAAGTTTTGCAAAGAAGACAAGAACTTTGAAGATGAAGAGCGTAGTGGCTGGCCATTGAAAGTTGGCAGTGACCAACTGAGAGTCATCGTGGAAGCTGATCCTCTTACAGCTACACAAGAAATTGCCAAAGAACTCAACATCGACCAATCGAAGGTCATTGTTGAAGCAAATCCATTTGAGGCAAATTGGAAAGGTGAAAAAACTTGTAAGTAGGTGCCTCAAAGAGACTACAAATCAAAAACCTTGTCATTTTGAAACGTCATCTTCCTTTTCTCTGTGCAACTACAATGATCCATTTTCCAATGGGATTGTGACGTGTAAGAGAAAGTGAATAGTATACAACAACCGGCAGTGACCAGCTCAGTGGATGGACTGAGAAGAAGCTCTAAAGCACTTCCCAAAACCAGACTTGTACCAAACAAAGGTCAGGGCTACAGTTTGTTGGTCTGCTGCCTGTCTGATCCACAACAGCTTTCTGAATTCCATGAAAACATTACATCTGTGATGTAAGCTCAGCAAATTGATGAAATGCACCAAACACTGCAAGGCCTGCAGCAGCTTTGATCAATAGAAAGGACCCATTTCTGCACAACACCACCCAACCACGGTGCACAATCAGTACTTCAAAAGTTGAACGAATTGGATTATAAAATTTTGCCTCATCTACCATATTCACCTGACCTCTTGCCAACTGATCACCACTTCTCCAAGCATCTGAATGTTTTGTAGGCAAAACGTTTCCACAACCAGCAGGATGCAGAAAATGCTTTCCAAGAGTTTATTGACTCTCACAGTATGAATAAACAAACTTGTTTCTCATTGGCAAAAATGGGTTGATTGTAATGGTTCCTGTTTTGATTAATAAATATGTGTTTGAACCTAGTTATAATGATTTGAAATTCACAGTCCAAAACCACAATTACTTTTGTACCAACCTAACATTTTCTGGAGAAGGCAATTGCACCCCACTCCAGTACTCTTGCCTGGAAAATCCCATGGATGAAAGAGCCTGATAGGCTGCAGTCCATGGGATCTCGAAGAGTCAGGCACGACTGAGCGACTTCACTTTGACTTTTCACTTTCATGCATTGGAGAAGGAAATGGCAAGCCACTCCAGTGTTCTTGCCTGGAGAATCCCAGGGACGGGGGAGCCTCGTGGGCTGCCGTCTATGGAGTCACAGAGTCAGACATGACTGAAGCGACTTAGCAGCAGCAACATCATTTTCATAAAAGAGAAACAGCATATTACTAAAAGAAGTAACATTCTTTTCCTACTTTGTTGGAGGATGACATTTTTCCACATTAATTAATTTTCCAGCATGCTATAGTGAAAAAAGCTTGCGTTTGAAGCCAGGTAGAATTGGATTCAAATTCAGCTTTACAGCTATTTAGCATTGTAGTCATAGACAAGTCACATAGTTTCTCCATTAACTGATTTTTTTTTAATGTAAAATGGGTGCATATTACCCGTCTTCTGGTGCTCCTCAGAGGATAAAATGCTCTAGTAGCATGCCTGGCTGTATTGATGTTGTGTGATGACTCCTCCAAGTCCCCAGCACCCAGTGCATACCACTGTCAGCACTCAGCACCCTCCTGATGTCTGTTCATTTGATTATCTCTAGGGATAGACTCTCTGCCTTTTTTTTTTTTTTTACCTCCAGCACTTAAGACAATGTCAGGTATGTTAGGTGAATGAAATAATTTAAAAACTGAAATTTTGTTTTAATACTTTAAAGTGGTAAAAAGTTTAAGTGACACTATATGGAATCTGTTACAGAATTTAATAATGACACATCCATTATGCTTGGATATCCATGATCCAGGGACCCAGTGCCCTGTTAAGATAAATCACTACCAGATCTTACTTGCTTTGGTAACACTGAAGAGGGCTCAGTTTTTTACATGTCCCTTAATCCTCCTGGCAACCCTTTGAGCTAGATGTTACTGTCCTTAACTGAATACGAAGCAATGCCAGGAAGTTAGGTAGCTTTCTAATACTGTATGGCTACCATATAGCAGTATTGCCATTTGAACTCTGCCTTCTTTTTTTTTTTTTTTACTTTAATATAATTTCCATGGTATTAAATAAGATAAATACATTTGAAATACTTAGCGTAGTGTGTGACACATGATGCCAAATGGTAGTTGCTAATATTGTAATATCAAAACTTCATCACTGAAGGGTTGGGAATCTTCTCCAAACATGTATTAATAAAGCAGTCTCCAATGTATTCATAAAAACTTATTTTTAGAATTGAACCCTCTGATACAGCTGTCTTAGTCTTGTGGACTCATATAAGCAGTCCACAAGACTGCTTGACTTGGGTCATTAATCTGTCAAGCCCTAGGATTTTAAGCTCTTCCCTCAAGTTCCCCCTCCTTCCTCCATGGGCTACTGAGTAAACTTCCTGCTTCCTGGCCACTGGACTCTTGCTGCTATTGATGTTCATGCTCCCACAGTTTCTGTTGCTTGCTACCACAGGGGCTGTGAAAGTTGAAGCAGGTTTTTAACACCCAGGCCAGTGAGACAACTATGTGTTAGGATCCCGGAAGGTAGTTGGTGCTTCTTCAGAGTCTGTTTAATTTACTGATGAAAGAATCTAGGGTTTCTTTCATATAAATAGTTGGAGAAGAGATTTTAATTCTCTGCCTCAGTTTCTTTCTGCTTAGAACGATGGGTCCTGAGTCCTCAACCTCTGTGGGATTCTGCAAGATAGGGTTGATCTACAGCTCTAGCTGTTTTTGAGGTCAGAATTTTGCCATGAATGAGATATGGTGTGCTGTAGTGGTTGCCCTTGGGCTTCTCAGAGGTGTAAATGCCACCTCTGTTTACCCCAGTACACCCTACAGATATTACCATTCTCTTTGTGTGTGCTCAAACTTAAAAGTGTTACAAAGCCTTTCCCTAGCTTTCAGCTTCTTCAGTCCTCTTTTTACCAGTTATCATCCTACTGTCTATTTTTTGTCTTCCAGAAATTAATTGAAATTTTTCATCTCATGGCTTTTTTTAAATCTTTTTCTTTAACATTATGAGTTTATACTGTTTGTAACCCTTTACTCTTGCATTGTGGGCGCTTAGAGGGAAAGAAGACACGTGCCAAAGTCACACTGACGTTCTTAACTGAAATTAGATTTTTTAAAAAATTTAACTTTACTAAGGTATTTTTGATTTACAACAGATAGCACATGTTTCTACTGAGACAGTTTGGTACATTTTGACATATGTATTAAAGCCGTCACTACTACCTACTATACCTATGAAGAAACTGACACTTGAAGGAGCCTAGAAGTTCAGATTGGAACCCAGGCTTGTCTGATGTCAAGTTCCATGCTGTGGCTCTAAAGTCTGAGTTTTAGTGCAAAAACAACACTTGACTATTTCTTATTTGCACAAGGAAAGAACGCAGTCTCTGAATCTAGCTGCTGCTTTTAAGTCACATCAGTCGTGTCCGACTCGGTGCGACCCAATGGACAGCAGCCCATCAGGCCCCTCTATCCACGGGATTCTCTAGGCAAGAATACAGGCGTGGGTTGCCATTTCCTTCTCCACTGAATCTTACTACTCATTTCTTTAATAAGAGGGTTGTGCTAAATGATCCTGATGTCTTTTTCAACTTCAAGTTTTTGTACTTCGTGTATATTTCCTATGCAGAAATGGTAAATCTCTGTTCAAATACAGTTTTTTCAATTAAATGAAACTGTGCTATTTCTGTAATTTTCAAGTAGAGCTTTATAAGACAATAAGAATAGTATTTTTTTTCTTTTTATAGGGAAGCATTTAAGAAGCTCTTGGAGTAATATGAGTCAGAGTAACGGAGGATCTGCAGGAAGTCCCTCAGGATAGTAGGTGAGACAGTCTGATTCTTTTCAGAGTGTGTTGCAGAATTACTTTGCAGATGATCTGACTATAAAATCTTAGCTTTGTGCTCACAAGAGACGTTTCTGCTCACTCTTTTATTGTTATGTGGTTTTTAAGCTTAGTAATGGTGGAAGCTACAATAGTTACCTAATACTCAAAACTAAAACTAAAACTAAAACTAAAACTCTTCACTTCTGCCAGAAAATGCAGATTTTTATAGAATGATATAGATATAGTCCTGTAACTCCATCTAGCTGTCTATCTATAGAACTGTCTCTACAGTTCAGGATATTATCAGCAATGACTAAAATGCCGTAGCCTAAAATATATAAAATATATAAATATCTATCATCTATGCACAGGCACATATTATTTACATGCCAAGTATATATAATGTTTTTATGCAAAGCTGAACTCAAGTTTGACTATTCTAAGATATGACCATTTATTTTCTACTCTCTAATCTTAGGAAAAAGAAGAATTTATAGACTCTTCATCAAGATCTTCATTTACGCAGCTGTTAAATCCAAGGCTACAGTTGTGGTGAAACCATGAATAAAAATACATCTTCTGTAACATCATCCAGTCTACCTGAAAAGTAATTTCTAAATTAAATTTAATATGTTTTGAAGTATCATAGTTTAAAATATGTAGAATATTAATGAATGTTGGGGGAAAGTTTCATACAGCTAACTACCTGTGGTGTAAGATAGTGGTAATAAAAAGGTTGATCAGTGATTACCTTTCATTGTAAATCAAGGTATAGGGTAAATCCTGCATTCTTTTTAGAATTATTTATAGAGCTGGATTTTTAAACATTTGGTCTGATTTTTTAAATATCTAAAATATTTTATAATTCCAGTATAACTATAACATAATGTAAAATTAACATTTGCTGAGTAACAAACAAGCTCTAGTACCTTAAAACAAGCAAGCATTTATTCTTTGTCATGATTCTGTGTACAGTTCCAGTCTGTACTGGATCCTGTAGGATGGCCTCACTGAAGTGTTCTGGGACCTT
>SJYC01100810.1:0-29923 GCA_006408675.1 Madoqua kirkii
GCATGAAATATTCCCTTGGTATCTCTAATTTTCTTGAAGAGATCGCTAGTCTTTTCCATTCTGTTGTTTTCCTCTATTTCTTTGCATTGATCACTGAAGAAGGCTTTCTTATCTCTTCTTGCTATTCTTTGGAACTCTGTATTCAGATGCTTATATATTTCCTTTTCTCCTTTGCTTTTCACCTCTCTTCTTTTCACAGCTATTTGTAAGGCCTCTCCAGACAGCAATTTTGGTTTTTGCATTTCTTTTCCATGGGGATGGTCTTGATCTTTGTCTCCCATACAATGTCATGGACCTCGTTCCATAGTTCATCAGGCACTCTATCTATCAGATCTAGGCCCTTAAATCTATTTCTCACTTCCACTGTATAATCATAAGAGATTTGATTTAGGTCATACCTGAAAGGTCCTACTAGCAGTTTTCTCTACTTTTTTTAATTTCAGTCTGAATTTGGTAATAAGGAGTTCATAATCTGAGCCACAGTCAGCTCCTGGTCTTGTTTTTGTTGACTGTATAGAGCTTCTCCATCTTTGGCTGCACAGAATATAATCAATCTGATTTCAGTGTTGACCATTTGGTGATGTCCATGTGTAGAGTCTTCCCTTGTGTTGTTGGAAGAGGGTATTTGCTATGATCAGTGCATTTTCTTGTCAAAACTCTATTAGTCTTTGCCCTGCTTCATCCCTCATTCCAAGGCCAAATTTGCCTGTTACTCCAGGTGTTTCTTGACTTCCTACTTTAGCATTCCTGTCCCCTATAAAGAAAATGACATCTTTTTTGGGTGTTAGTTCTAAAAAAAGACAGATTGGTTTTGAGTTTGAGTGTATTCCACTTGCTTGGTTTGGTTTTTGTTGCCACAGCTTTTGGTGTCAAAACTTCCCAGAGTATTGCCAGGACTATTGTTACGGAGCTTTTTTTACTTTATGATTCCTTCTGAATTTTACAGCTTTCAGGACCTATATTTAATTCTTTAATCCATTTTGAGTTGGTTTTTGTGCAGTGTGTAAGTGTCCAATTTCATTCTTTTGCATGTGGCTATCCAGTTTTTCCAACACCATTTATTAAGAGAATATCCTTTCCTCTTTGTGTATTCTTGGCATATTTTTCAGAGTAGTTGACTCTATATGCGAAGATTTATTGATACATTATCTATTCTGTTCCACTGGTCTATTTATCTCTTGTTTAGGCTAGTATGGTACTATTTTGATTAGCATAGTTTTAAAGTATATTCTAAATCAACAAGCTTCATTCTTGCTCAAGACTACTTTTGTTATCCAGTCTCTTGTGGTTCAGTTCAATTTTAGGACTGTTTTTGTTTCTTTAAAAAAAAAATGCTATTCGAGTTTTGAGAGGCTGTTTTGAATCTGCACATTTCTTTGAGTAGTATGGATATTATAACAATATTCATTCTTCCAAAGCATGAAAATGTGATGTATGTCTTTTTGGGCTTCCTTGATGGCTCATATCGTAAAGAATATGCCTGCTATGCAGGAAGCCTGGGTTCAATCCCTGGGTTATAAAGATCTCCTGGAGAAAGGAATGGCAACTCACTTCAGTATTCTTGCCTGGAGAACTCCATGGAGAGAGGAGCATGACAGGTTACAGTACACAGGGTGGTTAAGATTTGGACACAACTGAGCAGCTGACACTTTCACCTCAGTTTCAATGTCTTTTTAAAATTTCTTTATTAACATTCTATAGTTTTCAGCATATGTGTCATTCACCTTGTTTAAAATTTTAAATTACTTTACTTTTTCGATGCTATTGTAAATGGAATTATTTGTTGTAAATGTACAAGAAATGCAATTGATTTGTATGTTGATTTTGTAACCTCAGACAAAATTTTTCTTAATTTAGCAAAGATTTTTTTTAAATTTTAAATTCAAAAAAAGAGAAAGCATTTAAAACCAGAAGAAATTAACTGATTTGCTTTGAAGAAATATATATCAAAGAAAACAAAAGGTTAAAAAAATCCAAACTTCCAATACATATGCAAAATGAATGTATCCTCTGTAAAATTCTAGAGTAAACTTTTAGTACCTAGAGAAAATTTCTTTCTCGTTTTCAAAAAATTAAATTTATTTGGGTAGAGTTGATTTACAGTGTTGTGTTAGTTTCTGCTCTACAGCAAAGTGAATCAATTATACATATACATACATTCACTTTTACTTAATTTCCTATACAGTTCATTATAGTGTATTGAGTAGAGTTCCCTGTGCTATGACTTTTTGTTGAAAGATGGACTTGCTGTATAGTTGTTAAGGCCTGAGATAAATATTTTTCTAAAACGGTGTAAAGTTGCACAATATGATGATTTTATATATATATATATATATATATATATGCAATGTAGAATTACTACCACAATCAAGTTTATTAACATATCCATCATGTCACATAGTTACCATTTAAGTGTGAATTTATGTTATTCCAGATAGAAGCCTTGCTATGTTTAATGTTTATTGTAGCTATAGGTTCTACAGCTTCAAATTCTCAATAATGTCCTTCTTATCTCCATTCTTGACACTGTTCTACTGGTTTTTCCTTTGTACTCTCTATAGTAAGCCTGTATCTTTCACTATTTTTAGCTGTAATTCTCTATTATATATATATATATATATATGCAATGTAGAATTACTACCACAATCAAGTTTATTAACATATCCATCATGTCACATAGTTACCATTTAAGTGTGAATTTATGTTATTCCAGATAGAAGCCTTGCTATGTTTAATGTTTATTGTAGCTATAGGTTCTACAGCTTCAAATTCTCAATAATGTCCTTCTTATCTCCATTCTTGACACTGTTCTACTGGTTTTTCCTTTGTACTCTCTATAGTAAGCCTGTATCTTTCACTATTTTTAGCTGTAATTCTCTATTGCTATACTGGAGTCCTATTGACATGGTTGCACTTTGTGGGGTGGGTGTGGGGGGCACAAAAAGCATTTATCACTTGATTAAAATCAGTCTTTTATTTGATCTGTCTTTTGGGGCTATCACTTTCAGCAGTTTGTCCAAAGCTATTGCTTTTATTATACTCCCCCAGTCTCAACTCCTGTCTATGGCACCAGCATTCATGATTTGCATTTTTGAAGCCTTGACCTTGCCTACCAAATATATATTTGTTTCTCTCCTTTATATGATATAGAATGACTCTAGGGAGGCAAATTGCGAAGAACAGTCCTTCCCAAATTGTAATTGTTGGTCAGATTTGACCAATGACAGAGTCCTATTTTTTGGAGAGTAGGATGTATTTTTCATTGAGAATGCTCTTGATGTAAATTACAGTGGTTATTCTTTCTGTCTAACATAACTTATAAAGACTTCTAAAGGTTTCTGTAGATATTTTTTAAACTTTTTAAAAGCACAAGATCTTCTCTTTTCAATCATCAGCACCACAAAAAATTTAATATAAGATCATACATATACCTAATCCTTTGAAATCCGCAAGGTGAAAGATTTTATCATTATACCAGCATCTAGAAATTATGTTAATGGACATTTCTCTGAGTTCTACTAATATGTGTTTGATTTCCTTGATGATGTTTAGACAAGCAAATATCTATATTTTGTCACATATGAACACAGTAGAATATAATAAGTAAAAGAAGCTAAAATAGCGAAAAGAAGATGTACTTTCTTTTTGTAAAGTACTCTATAAGTACTGAATCATTGAAAGGGTTCATTTGAAATCTCACTAATATGAAAGCTCAAAATTACTTCATAGATAAATATGCTGTTAGGTGCAGTCATACATGTTTGGTCATTTCCAACTCCTTGCAACCCCATGAAGCCCTCCAGGCTTCTCAGTCCATGGGATTTTCCAGTCAAGAATATTGGAGTGGGTTGCCGTTTCCTACTCCAGAGGTCCTTCTTGACCCAGGGATTGAACCCATATGTCTTGAGTTTCCTGCATTGTTGGGGAGATTATTTACCACTGAGCCTCCCGTCTATATACTAAAACAACCAAAATTATATAAGAGTGGATGGAATTTCAGGTACTCTCAACACTGGTGGTGGTGGTGATGAATTGGTGGTTGCTAAATTCTGTCCAGCTCTTAAAACCCCAAGGACTGTAGCCCACCAAGCTCCTTTGTCCATGGGATTTTCCAGGCAAGAATACTGGAGTGGGTTGCTAATTCCTTCTCCAGGGGATATTCCTGACCCAGGGATTGAAGCCATACCTCCTGCTTGACAGGTGGATACTTTACTATTGCACCACTGGGCTTCCCACTCTCAATATTATCCTAAATTTAAATCACATTGAATTTCATTTTCACTGGCAATTTGAAATTTATTATTAGTTATTAAACATTTTAACCTATGACACTTGGATTCATAAATATTTTTATAAACTCCTTTGTAAGGTTAGATTATTTCCTAAATTTCATTGCAAAATAAAGTAGGTCATTCATCAAAATTATATAATTCTTAAGTAAAACACTTTATAATTTTAATAAAGACCTAGAGAAATAACTAATGAAGTCAATGTGTGAAAGCAGGCCAAAGAGAATTTGTAATTCACTGAATATTTTATGGGCTTTCCTGATGGCTCAGATGTTAAAGACTCTGCCTTCAATGCAAGAGACCCAGGTTCAATCTCTGGATCCAGAAGAAACCATAGAGAAGATAATGGCAACCCACACCAGTATTCTTGCCGGAAAACCCAATGGACAGAGGAGACTGGCAGGCTACCATCTGTGGAGTGAGAAGGAATCAGACATGACTGAGCAACTAACACTTTCAATATTTTATAATGCATTGCTAAATTAACCTTTGGCTTATAGATTTGTTATCTGGACTATATACATGCTATAGTGCCATCTCCTGGAAAGTATAACGATCAAGAAAAGAGGGTGTAATGAATATGAGCTTTGTTTATTATTTAATATTAATCAAAAAAATTTAAAACGAGAAAAGAGAGATGACTATAAATTTGTCTTCTGAGAGTAAAAATAATTTTTAATATTGAGAGAGTATGAATTTGAATATTTCCCTCACATAGTATTATATTTTTGTCCTTTAGAAGTTTACATCAACATACACCATTAACTCTCTTAATATTAGGGGCATGTGCTGAGCTTACAAAGATATAAGGTTAATCATTTTAGGTCATGAGATTAATTTTCTGTCTAAAGTCAGTTAGGACTCTCACTTTGTAGGGGCATAATGTCTTCAGTTACAATCCTGCAGCAATTATAAAATTATCAGAATAAGAAGGCCACAAAAATCTTTAGAGTCATGATGAATCTGACAGTCTATTGAGAATACTTTTTTGTACCACCAGGTCATTTCCAAACCTAAATTTTCTCTTCTTTAATTTTCTTTTTCTAGTAGAGAGCCTCTAATTGCTTTCTTAGAAATTTATTTTTGTGTATCCTGTTAAAGAGTTACTTTTGATAAACTGAGTGCTCTGTCCTCAATATTTAACTCGTCTTCTTAATGTTCTATCAATGGAGTTACTGTTCAGAAATGTACTTTATGTTCCCTTCTTTTAATGTCTTATGTGATTTTGCTATTTTGTATTGAATTTTTAAAATCTTTTAAATTATTTTTAAAATTTTATATTGAACAGCATACATGATTAAATTTTGTTGCACAAATTATTTTTTAGGTTTCACTCTCACTTTTTTGGACAGTACATGTCTTATTCACTTTATTCTTATGACATTGGTATTTGACATTATATAGGGAATCTTATTTAAAAAGCTATATCTTAAACTTGTGAACAAAGTGATATTAACAATATTTATAAAAAATATAAGTTTCTCAGTCATGTCCAACTCTTTGCAAGTCCATGGACTATAGCCTATCAGGCTCCTCTGTCCAGGAGTGGGTAACTGTTACCTTCTCCAGGGACTCTTCCCAACCCCAGGATCAAACCCAGATCTCCCACATTACAGGCAAGTTCTTTACCATCTGAGCGACCAGAAAAGCCCAGCAATATTTATAGATCCCTAATTGTGATAAAACAGGTGACACAGTGGAAAATTACAAATATACAACATATAATAAAAACTATATTAGATAATACATGTTATCCTTTTTCACTATAAACTGCCTACCAAATAACCTGAAATACTAAAAGTACAGTGTTATTAGCTATTTTTTTTTCTGTCTTGGGAAGCTATAGTAATGATTGTTGAATAAAAATAAATAAAAATTCACCATTTTTACATTCAAAATATTTTTTAGGCATTTGTCAATTTTATTATAGAATAATGTATGTACAAATTACCGTATCTATTTAAAGTAGACAATTCAATACTTTTTTGCAGCTGTGTTCACTGTAGTAGCCACAAGTAAACTTGAAATAAAGAACAACTCTTTATCCACAGTATCTTACCTGTTTATCTCTTGCCTAGGAAACAGCCATTAAACTTTTTGTTAACATATTGCTTTATAATTTTATATAAAGTAATTAAGTATTATATAATACATTGTTTCTAAATTCAATCACTCAACATAATTATTTTCACATTCATCTATGTGTTCATGTTATAAGCAGTTTTTCCCTTTAATTGTACAAGCAGAAATATTACTTTGCTACCAAAGGTCCATGTAGTCAAGGCTATGGTTTTTCTAGTAGTCATGTATGAATGTGAGAGTTGGACTATAAAGAAAGCAGAGTGCTGAAGAATTGATACTTTTGAACTGTAGTGTTGGGGAAGAGTCTTGAGAGTCCCTTGGACTACAAGGAGGTCCAACAAGTTCATCCTAAAGGAGATCAGTCCTGAGTGCTCATTAGAAGGACTGATGTTGAAGCTGGAACTCCAATACTTTGTCCACCTGATGTGAACAGCTGACTCATTTGAAAAGACCCTGATACTAGGAAAGATTAAGGGCAGGAGGAGAAGGGGGCAGCAGAGGAGGAGATGGCTGGATGGCATCACCGACTTGATGGACATGAGTTTGGTTAAACTCCAGGAGTCGGTGATGGACAGGGAGGCTTGCCATGCTGTGGTCCATGGGGTTACAAAGAGTAGGACACGACTGAGCGACTGAATTGATTCCATTAATTCAGTCTGTATTTCATTTATTGTGAATAAAGGGTTTATCTTATTTAATTTACTTTATTTTATTCATTATATTGGTAAGAATTCTTCAGATTTACACCCCTAACACATTTTTAAGTGCACAACACAGTATTG
Source organism: Madoqua kirkii (assembly GCA_006408675.1). NCBI lineage: Eukaryota > Metazoa > Chordata > Mammalia > Artiodactyla > Bovidae > Madoqua > Madoqua kirkii. The sequence goes on from SJYC01100810.1 coordinate 7,154, forward strand.
CCAGATAAGGCACAATATTGTACAGCAGATCTCTTGAGCTTATCCTTCTTAAATAATTGAAGTGCAGTTAGGATTTGACACTCCTGAGAGTTCAGTCAGTTCAGTTTAGTTGTTCAGTCATGTCCGACTCTTTGCAACCCCATGGACTGCTGCACACCAGTTTTCCCTGTCTATCACCAACTCCTGGAACTTACTCAAACTCATGACCATTGCGTTGGTGATGCCATCCAACCATCTAATCCTCTGTCATTCCCTTCTCCTCCAGCCTTCAATCTTTCCCAGCATCAGGGTTTTTTCCAATGAGTCAGTTCTTTGCATCAGGTGGCCAGAGTACTGGAGTTTCAGCTTCAGCATCAGTCCTTCCAGGACTGAAATCAGGACTAATTTCCTTTACGATGGACTGGTTGGATGTCCTTGCAGTCCAAGAGACTTTCAGGAATCTTCTCCAACATCACAGTTCAAAAGCATAAATTTTTGACACTCTGATTCTCTCTTAATGAAAATTTCAGCACTGATTTCAGATTGTCATTAGTCTCTGTGTCCTGCCCAACTCTTGGCACACACAGATTGCAGTATGCAAGGCCTCTCTGTTCTTCACTATCTCCCAGAGTTTGCTCAAACTCATGTACATTGAGTTGGTGAGGCTATCCAATCATCTTATCCTCTGTCACCCCCTTCACTTTCTGCCCTCAATCTTTCCCAGCATCAGACTCTATTTCAGTGAAGCGGCTCTTGTACCAGGTTGTCAAAGTATTGGAACTTCAGCCTCTGCATTAGTCCTTTCAATGAATATTGAGGGTCGATTTATTTTTGAATTGAATGATTTCATCTCCTTGCTCTTCAAGAGACTTTCAAGAGTCATATCCAACACTACAATTAAAAAGCATCAATTCTTCAGTACTGAGGCTTCTTTAAGGTCCACCCTGACATCTGTAGATGAGTACATGAAAACCCACAGCTTTGACTATATGTTTTTTGGCAAAGTGATGTCTCTGCTTTTTAATATCCTGTCTAGGTTTCTCACAGCTTTTCTTCCAATGAGCAAGCTTCTTTTAATTTTATGGCTTCAGTCAAAATCCACAGTGATTTTAAAGCCCAAGAAAATAAAATATATCACTGTTCCCACTTTTTTCTCATCTATTTGCCATGAAGTGATGGGACCAGATGCCATGATCTTAATTTTTTTGGATGCTGAGATTTAAGCCAGCTTCTTCATTCTCCTCTTTATTCCTTATCAAGAGGTTGTTTAATTCCTCTTCACTTTCTGCCACTAGAGTGATATCATCTGCATATCTGAGTTTGTTGATATTTACCCCAGCCTCTTGACTCAGCTTATGATTCATCCGGCCTAGATTTTTGCTTAATGTATTCTTCATAGAATTTAAATAAGCAGGGTAACAACATACAGCCTTGACATACTCCTTTCCTGATTTTCAACCAGTCCATTGTTGCATGTCCAGTTCTAACTGTTGCTTCTTGACCTGCATACAGGTTTCTCATGAGACAAGTAAGGTGGTCTGCTATTTCAATCTCTTTAAGAATTTTTCAAGGCTTTTTATGATCCACACAGTCAAAGGCTTTAGTGTAGTCAATGAAGCAGAAGTAGATGTCTTTCTGAAATTCCCTTACTTTTTTATGATCCAGCAGATGTTGGCAATGTAATCTTGTTTCCTCTGCCTTTTCTAAACTTAGATTGTACATCTGGAAGTTCTCAGTTCACATCCTGTGGAAGTCTAGCTTGAAGGATTTTGAAATTTTTTTCTTGTTATAATGTGAAATGAGTGCAACTGTACTGTAGTTTGAACATTTTTTTAGAATTGCCCTCCTTTAGGATTGGAATTAAAATTAGTCTTTTCCAGTTCTTGATCACTGTTGAGTTTTCCAAATTTGCTGGCATATTGAGTTCAGCCTTGTAACAGTAACCAGTTTTAGTATTTTAAATAGTTCAGCTGGAATTCCATCAACCTTCACTAGCTTTGTTCATAGCAGTGCTTCCTGAGGCCCTTGACTTCCTACTTGACTTCCTACTCCAAGATGTCTGGCTCTAGATAAGTGAACACAGCATTTTCTTTATCCAGGTCATTAAAGCTTGTTTGCATAGATCATCTGTGTATTCTTGCCACCTCTATTTAATATCTTATGCTTATGTTAGGTCCTTAATGTTTCTGTTCTTTATTGTGCCCATCATATGAAATGTTCCCTTGATATCTCTAATTTTCTTGAAGAGATCTCTAGTCTTTTCCATTTATTGTTTTCCTCTATTTCTTTGCATTTCTCACTTAAGAAGGCTTTCTTCTCTCTCCTTGCTGTTCTCTGGAACTCTGCATTCAGTTGAGTGTATTTTTTTTCTTTTTCTTTTGCCTTTTTTTTTTCTCTCTTCTTTCTGAGCTATTTGTAAGGCCTCCTTAGGCAACCATTTTGCCTTTTTTGCATTCCTTTTCTTGGGGATGGTTTTCGTCACTGCCTCCTGTATAATATTATGAACTTCTTTCTATAGTTCTCCAGGCATTCTGTCTACCAGATCTAATCCCTTGAATCTATTCATGACCTCTACTGTATAATCATAAGGAATTTTATTTAGGTCATAGCTAAATTGCCTAGTGATTTTCCCTACTTGGCTTTTATCTTCCCTGGTGGCTCAGATGGTAAAAGTATCTGCCTACAATGTGGGAGACCTGGATTAGACCCTTGGGTTGAGAAGATCCCCTGGATAAGGAAATGACAACCCACTCCAGTACTCTTCCCTGGAAAATCCCACGGATGGAGAAACCTGGTAGGTTACAGTCCATGGGGTCGCAAAGAGTTGGACACAACTGAGCAATTTCACTTTCACTTTTCCTTATTTTCTTCAGGTTAAGTCTGAATTTTGCAATAAGGAGTTCATGATATGACCCACAGTCAGCTCCAGGTCTTGCTTTTGCTGACTGTATAGAGCCTCTAACTTTGCCTCAAAGAATATTAGTCCATCTGATTTCAGTATTGATCATTTGGAGATGGCCATGTGTAGAGTTGCTTCTTGTGTTGTTGGAAGGGTTTGTTTGCCATGACCACAGTGTTCCCTTGACAAAACTGTCAGCCATTGTCTTGCTTCACTTTGTACTCCAAGGCCAAACATCTATATTTCCAGGTATCTCTTGACTTCCTAATTTTGCATTCTATTCTGACATGATGAAAAGAACATTTTTTTTTTTTTGGTATTAGTTCTAGGACATCTTGTAGGTCTTCACAGAATCATTCAACTTCAGTTTCTTCAGCATCAGTAGTTGGGGCATACTGTGATGCTGAATAGTTTACCTTGAGAACAAACTGAGATAATGTTTTCGTTTCTGAGACTGCATCCAAGTACTGCATTTCAGGTCTTTTATTGACTATGAAGGCTACTCCATTTCTTCCACAGGATTCCTGCCTATAGTAGTAGACATAATGGTCATCTGAACAAAGTTCACTCATTCTTGTCCATTTTAGGTCACTGATTCCTAAAATGTCTGTGTCCACTTTGCCATCTCCTGCTTAACCTCATCCAATTTACGTTGATTCAATGGACCTAACATTCCAGGTTTCTATGCAATATTGCACTTTACACCATCGTACTTTACTTTCACCGCCAGACACATCCATAACTCAGCATCATTTCCATTTTGGTCTAGCCTCTTCATTTTTGTCCAGTTTTCCCCAGTAGCATATTGGACACCTAATGACCTAAGAGACTCCTTTTCTAATAATATATATTTTTGCATTTTCATACTGTTCATGGGGTTCTTGAGAAAGAATAATGGAGTCATTTGCCATTCCTTTCTCTGGTGGACCACATTTTGTCAGAACTCTCCACCATGGTCTGTTCATCTAGGGTACTCTTGCACAGCATGACTCTTAGCTTCATTGAGTTACACAAGGCTATACTCCACATGATCCTTTTGATTACATTTCTATGATTTTTGTTTTCATTCTGGTGACTGTGGGATTTAGTTTTTGCTTCTTCTGTCTGCCATCTGAGATGAGGATAAAAGGCTTGTGCAAGCTTCCTGATAGAAGGGATTGGCTATGGGGAAAGCTGGGTCTTGCTCTGGTTCAGGGACATGCTCAGTAAATCTTTAATCCAACTGTCTGCAGATGGGTGGCATTGTGCTCTCTCCCTGATAGTTGTTTGGCATGAAGGGACCCAGTCCAGGAGTCTACAGGCTCTATGGTAGGGCTAGCAGCAACCTCCAGGGGGACTTATGCCAAAATGTGCCTCTCAGAACTGCTGATGCCAGTGCCCCTGTCCCTATGGCAGGCCACTCCTAATTCATACCTCTGCAGGAGACCCTCAAAACACCCACAGACAGATCTGGCTTAGTCTTCTGTGGCTTCACTTCTTTGATTTAATTATAGCAGTTAATAGTAGCGTATATGAATTTTGGGAACATAAATTTTTGTTTTCTCTTGGATTGGAAAGTTTGTGGTCACAATATGAATGTCCATCTAGTGTAACTGCAAAAGTCCTTCCTAAATAAATCAGCAAAAGACCTTTCTTCTCCCCTTTAACTCTTATGGACTTTCATGTGTATCTAATTTTCAGAAATAATCAGATCCAGTCTTGTGGCATGTATGCACACATATTCTTTATTCTACAGAAACTCCACTTTTTCTCATTTTTCTATTTTACATCAAATGCAATGTACTTTCCCTCATGGGTGCTTAATAACTATGTTTCATAAGCAAATCACTTCAATTTTAATACAGAAATATTTTCATAATCTCAGTTTGGTCCCTCTCCCATTTTAGGGACAGGAAGTGCCTACCATTCTACCTCCTACTATTTTTAACACAATTTAGTGTTATCTTAAAGGAAAACTTCAGTATTGCTTTTAAAGGATGTATGAATGCTAAAGAGTGGATTCAAGATTTTTTTAGTAAAGAAAAATAACATCATATGATGTCACCAGATTAACAGAATACTAGAAGTAAATAGACACAAGTATAAAAACAAATGAAACTGATAACATACAACAATATTTTAAATGCCTAAACAACTGGTACATAGTAGATTTCATTATAAGTGATATAGAAATGAAAATTTCTAAAACGTGATAATCTGAAGTTAGCATTGAAACTTCAAAATTGGTTGTCCTTACTACCTACTTTGAAGGTCAAGACTGCATGAAAACCAACAAGAGAAAGAGTTTGAAAGACAAGAACACATTCACCAGGAATGAGCTTATACAAGATTTTGTGATTATAAAACACCTTCAAAAAAGACACTGTACTAATTAAAAGTGCTCTTGGACATGAATAAGCTAGATATCTCAGTAATATTTATAGATACAATCCCTTGTATTAGACAAGCCAAGTAATACATCCAATATACTAAGAACTTTTCTTTGCTCATCAGACATGATGAATAGGAATTATCTAAACCCTTTGTAAAATGTATTCTTCATGGTCAACAGAAATAAATTTTTAGTCTACAAGAGGGTTTTAAAAGTCTTATGCAGGCGAAAGTACTGTCACTATGCTTTGAAGCATGGTACTGCAGGGACAAAAATCATTGTTTGCAATTATTTTAATAATGAAACTAATTTAAAAAATAGATTTAGCTCTCTGTTTAAATCACTTTGGGGGCTTCCCTGATAGCTCATTTGGCAAAGAATCTGCCTACAATGCAGGAGACCCTGGTTCAATCCCTGGGTCAGGAAGATACCATGGAAGGTAACAGTTACCTACTTGAGTATTCTGGCCTGGAGGATTCCATGGAATCACAAAGAGTCGGACACACCGAGTGACTTTCAGTTCAGTTCAGTCGCTCAGTCATGCCCGACTTTTTGCGACTCCATGAATTGCAGCATGCCAGGCCTCCCTGTTCATTACCATCTCCCAGAGTTCACTCACACTCACGTCCATCGAGTCCGTGATGCCATTCAGCCATCTCATCCTCGGTCATCCCCTTCTCCTCCTGCCCCCCAATCCCTCCCAGCATCAAAGTCTTTTCCAATGAGTCAACTCTTTGCATCAGGTGTCCAAAGTACTGGAGTTTCAGCTTTAGTGTCATTCCTTCCAAAGAAATCCCAGGGCTGATCTCCTTCAGAATGGACTGGTTGGATCTCCTTGCAGTCCAAGGGACTCTCAAGAGTCTTCTCCAACACCACAGTTCAAAAGCATCAATTCTTCGGTGCTCAGCCTTCTTCACAGTCCAACTCTCACAACATAGCCTTGACTAGATGGACCTTAGTTGGCAAAGTAATGTCTCTGCTTTTGAATATGCTATCTAGGTTGGTCATAACTTTTCTTCCAAGGAGTAAGCATCTTTTACTTTCATGGCTGCAGTCACCATTTGCAGTGATTTTGCACTTTACCTTAAATTATTTTACTGGAATAATTGAAGTTCAGTTGAAAATCATTAAAGGTTCATATCAACAAATGTTTTAAATCCATAAGCCAAATGAGTAATTAAACTTGGACTACTGAGTATGAACAACAGAGATGGTATCAAAAAAGAAATAGTTAATGCTTGGAAATTATTCTTGTGAAAGAGATGAGAGAGAGAGAATTTTATAAAGCCAAAATTTCAGATCATTGACTTAAATTATCAAGGTAAATAATTTTAAAAGGTAAATTTTTTGAAGTATTTTCAGTTCAGTTTAGTCATTCAGTCATATCTAACTCTATGCGACACCCATGGACTGCAGCATGCTAGACTTCCCTGTCCATCACCAACTCCTGGAGCTTGCTCAAATTCATATTCATCGAGCTGGTGATGCCATTTAGCCATCTCATCCTCTGTCGTCCCCTTCTCCTTCTTCTTTCAATCTTTCCCAGCATCCAGGTCTTTTCTAATGAGTCAGTTCTTTGTATCAGGTAGCCAAAGTATTGGAGTTTCAGCTTCAACATCAATCCTTCAAATGAATATTCAGGACTGATTTCCTTTAGGATTGACTAATTTGATTTTGCTGTCCAATGGACTCTCAAGAATCTTTCCCAACATCTCAAATCAAAAGCACCAATTTTTCAATGCTCAGCTTTTCTTTATGGTCCAACTCTCACATCCATACATGACTAACCATAGCTTTGACTACACAGAACTTTGATGGCAATGTTATGTTTCTGCTTTTTAAATGCTGTCTATATTGGTCATAACTTTTTTTCCAAGGAGCAAGTGTCTTAATTTCATGGTTGCACTCACTATCTGCTGTGATTTTGGAGCCTAAAAGAATAAAGTATCTCACTGTTTCCACTGTTTCCACCTCTCTTTGTTATGAAATGATGGAACAGCATGCCATGATCTTAGTTTTCTGAAAGCTGAGTTTAAAGCCAGCTTTTTCATTCTCCTCTTTTAATTTCATTAAGATATTCCTTAATTCCTCTTCACTTTCTGCCATAAGGGTAGCGTGATCTGCATATCTGAGGTTATTAATATTTCTACCAGCAATCATTATGCCAGCTTGTGCTTCTTCCAGCCCAGAACTTCACCTGATATATTCTGCATATAAGTTAAATAAGCAGGATGACAATATACAGCCTTGACACAATCCTTTCCCAATTTGGAACCAGTCTGTTGATTCATGTCCAGTTCTAGCTGTTGCTTCTTGACCTCCATACAGATTTCTCAAGAGGCACATGAGGTGAGGTGAAGTCGCTCAGTCGTGTCTGACTCTTTGCGATCCCATGGACTATAACCTACTAGGCTTCTCTTTCCATGGGATTCTCCAGGCAAGAATACTGGAGTGGATTGCCATTTCCTTCTCCAAGGGATCTTCCCTACACAGGGATCAAACTCGGGTCTCCTGCATCAAAAGCAGGCGCTTTAACCTCTGAGCCATAAGGGAAGCCCTTAGCCACCAGGGATATGAGGTGGTCTGGTATTCCCATCTCTTTAAGAATTTTTCACAGTTTGCTGTGATCCACACAGTCAAAGGCTTTGGCATAGTCAGTAAACAGAAATATATGTTTTTCTGGAACTCTCTTGCTTTTTTGATGATCCAAGGGATGTTGGCTGTTTGTTCTCTGGTTACTCTGCCTCTTTAAATTCTGCTTGACATCTGAAAGTTCTCGGTTCACATATTGTCAAGTCTCAGTTTTTCCAGTACTGTGGCCACTGCCGAGTTTTCCAAATTTTCAGCTTATTGAGTAAAGCACTTTCATGGTATCATCTTTTAGGATTTGAAATATTTGAATCAATCGTATTTAATCTAACAATTATTTACACCTTATTGAATATGACTTCAAGTAGAAATCACCTTATCCTTTATCTACTGTATATTTTTATTATACAGTTATCTGTTTTTTTATCTTATTTATCCCATTAAAATTTGTACTTTTTTAAGGCAAATGACTTCTGGTAAGTTCCTAGTACATTTATATGCCCTGGTGTAATGGCTAACTTTATGTTGAACTTGAATGGCTATCAGTATATTCTACTGGTTCTATTTCTCTAGATAATCCTTACTAACACACTTGGCTTGAAATGAACTACCTAAAAAACATAATCTGTAAAGCCTTCAAATTTATCTCCTGCCAGGGGATGTCTCTCTTCAGAAATATCAACATAACTCTGATTAACATACACAATATGCATTCAAGCTTAAAAGCAAAATAAACAGACAGATAGACATCAGTTCAAAGCCTGATTTAACACATTGTCTATATAATCTTGGATGAATTACTTAAACACTGAGTCACAGTTTCAATATCAGTAAAATGAAAAGAGTAACCATTACTTTGCATAATTTTTATAAATATTAAACATTATTGAAAGATACACTAACAGATCCTCAGAAGCAATATGCAGTGGTATTCTTGGAAATCATTCATGAGTCACAGTTTCAATATCAGTAAAATGAAAAGAGTAACCATTACTTTGCATAATTTTTATAAATATTAAACATTATTGAAAGATACACTAACAGATCCTCAGAAGCAATATGCAGTGGTATTCTTGGAAATCATTCATGCATGATTTCCTAATTTTTTTTATCATGACTTGCTTCCATCTAACCAATACGCAAGTTGATATTTTATTTTCATTTATCTTTTCTGCTTGATTAAATTCAAAATAAAACTTGAACAATCTCTCTATTACTTCCATATGGTAGCTTAGATAATAAAATATGGACTCTAAGAGTTATTTATGTTGGCCTTTTAGGGTTAGGGCATATAGAAATTCAGGGAGTTCTAAACAAAAGTATAAACAAATATTTATATAAATGCAGAGACCTATATATTAACTGAGCCATGACTTCTGAACATCAAAGCTGGTATATTCATTTGATGAATGAATCAAACCAATTTGGTATCTCTTACTGTTTACAGAGAGCCATTACTGGATAATTAGTCTTATTCATCATTCATATAAATTTTTCTAATATGTTCGAGAAATAAAAGGCAAAATAGTCATCTGGGAGGCCTTACAAATAGCTGAGAAAAGAAGAGAAGCTAAAGGAAAAGGAGGAAAGGTAAGATATACTCATCTGAATGCAGAATTCCAAAGAACAGCAAGGAAAGATAAGAAAGTGATCAATGTGAAGAAATAGAAGAAAACAACCGAATGGGAAAAACTAGAGATCTCTTGAAGAAAATTAGAGATACTAAGGGAATATTTCATGTACAGATAGGCACAATAAAGACAAGAAATGATATGGGCCTAACAGAAGCAGAAGACATTAAGAAGAGGTGGCAAAAATACACAGAAGAACTATACAAAAGAGACCTTCATGAACCAGATAACCACAAAAGTGTGACCACTCACCTAGACCAAGATACCCTGGAATGTGAAGTCAAGTGGGCCTTAGGAAGCATCACTATGAAGAAAGTTAGTAGAGGAGACAGAATTCCAGTTAAGCTATTTCAAATCCTAAAAGATGATGCTGGAAATTGCTGCACTAAATATGCCAGAAAATTTGGAAAACTCAGCACTGGACACAGGACTGGAAAAGGTCAGTTTTCATTCCAGTCTCAAAAAAGGGCAACGCCAAAGAATGTTCAAACTATCGCACAATTGCACTTATCTCACATGCTACCAAAATGATGCACAAAATTCTCCAGGTCAAGCTTCAGCAATACATGAACCTTGAACATCCAGATGTTCAAGCTGGTTTTAGAAAAGGCAGAGGAACCAGAGGTCAAATTGCCAACATTTGCTGGATCACTGAAAAAGCAAGAGAGTTTCAGAAAAACATCAATTTCTGCTGACTATGCCAGCAGAAATTGGCATATGGCAAATTTCAATTGACTATGCCAATGCCTTTGACGGTGTGGATCACAGTAAAATGTGAAAAATTCTTAAAGAAATAGGAATACCAGACCACCTCACATACCTGCTAAAAAACCTGTATGGGGGTCAAGAAGCAACAACTAGAACTGGACACGGATCAACAGACTGGTTCCAAATTGGGAAAGGATTATGTCAAGGCTGTATATTGCCACCCTGCTTATTTTACTTAAATGCAGACTAGATCATGAGAAATACTGGGCTGGAAGTGCACAAGCTGGAATCAAGATCATTGGGAGAAATATTAATAACTTTAGTTATGCAGATGACACCACTCATAAGGAAGAAAGCAAAGAAGAAATGAGTTTCTTGATGATAGTGAAAGAGGAGAGTGGAAAAAATTAGCTTAAAACTAAACATTCAGAAAACTAAGATCATGGCATCCAGTCTGATTATGGCAAATAAATGGAGGAATAATGAAAACAGTGAAAGACTTTTTTTTAGTTAATTTATTTGTTACAGAAGGATAAATGCTCTATAGGATTTTGTTGTTTTCTGTCAGATCTCAACAGGAGAGACATTATTTGGGGAGGGGGGGTGGGTAGGGGTGGGCAAGGGCTCCAAAACCACTACAGATAGTGACTGCAGCCATGAAATTAAAAGGCTCTTCCTCCTTATAAGAAAAGCTATGACCAACCTAGACAGCATATTAAAATACAGAGACATTACTTTGACAACGAAGTTGCACCTAGTCAAAGCTAAGGTTTTCCAGTAATCATGTATGGATGTGAGAATCGGACCATAAAGAAAGCTGAACACTGAAGAACTTATGCTTTTGAACTGTGGTCTTAGAAAAGATTTGTGAGAATCCCTTGGACTGCAAGGAGATCCAACCAGTCCATCCTAAAGTAAATCAGTCCTGAATGTTCACTGGAAGGACTGATGCTGAAGCTGAGATTCCAATGCTTTGGCCACCTGATGTGAAGAACTGACTAATTGGAGAAGACCCTGATGCTGGGAAAGATTGAAGGCAGGCGGAGAAGGGAAAGACAGAGGATGAGATGTTTGGATGGCATCACTGACTTGACAGACATGAGTTTCAGTAAGCTCTGGGAGTTGGTGATGGAAAAGGATGCTTAGTTTGCTGCAGTACATACAGTCACAAAGAGTTGGACACAACTAAGCGACTAAACTATACTGAACTGAATATGTTCAAGACCCCAAAATAAGCATTTGATATACATGAATTTTAATAAAAAGTATTAAACTTCTAGAAGCCAATAAAATGAGGGAATAAATAACCAAAAATCAGTAAAATTAAAAAACAAAACCTAGACTGGTATCATAAATCAGAATTCATAAAAAAATTTTGTAAGTGAAATAAATGTCTCAGCAATTAACAACACGCAATAAAATGATGCCAGAAATACAGAAGGAAATCACAGAAAGAGGACCACATTTTTGAGAATCTTGATGAACAAGCTGAGTTCTGTGTAGTAAAAACATGAGAAACCTTCAAAGGCTGTGAAAACAACCACGATATAATAGAGCTATATATTAAAGCATTAATCTTGCAAAAGAATTTAATTATCTTGAGTTCAGAGATAAGACAATAGTAGAGATCAAAGACAAAGTGTTTATTAGAGGCTCTCTGAACTGTCCAAATGAAACCCACTAAGGAAACTAACTTTGTAACAAAGCAATGTGCATCAAAAGAAAAAGATATTTGAGAGATAATATGAAAATAGATGTAGGAGGTCTTGGCTATTGGCAACATAATGGCTATCAGCTAAAGCTATACTTTAATTTAATTGAAATTACATATAATTATGGAAATAGGCTTCCCAATGGCTTTACAGAGGAAGATATTAAGAAGAGATGGCAAGAATACACAAGAGAACTGTACAAAAAAGATTTTCATGACCCAGATAATCATGATGGTGTGATCACTCATCTAGAGCCAGACATTCTGAAACATGAAGTCAAGTGGGCCTTAGGAAGCATTACTACAAACAAAGCTAGTGAAGGTGATGGAATTCCAGTTGAGCTATTTCAAATCCTGGAAGATTATGCTATGAAAGTGCTGCACTCAATATGCCATCAAATTTGGAAAACTCAGCAGTGGCCACAGGACTGGAAAAGGTCAGTTCATTCCAATTCCAAAGAAAGGCAATGTCAAAGAATGCTCAAACTACTGCACAATTGCACTCATCTCACATGCTAGTAAAGTAACACTCAAAATTCTCCAAGTCAGGCTTCAGCAGTACGTGAACCGTGAACTTCCTGATGTTGAAGCTGGATTTAGAAAAGGCAGAGGAACCAGAGATCAAATTGCCAACATCCGCTGGATAAAGGAAAAAGCAAGAGAGTTCCAGAAAAACATCAATTTCAGCTTTATTTAATATGCCAAAGCCTTTGACTGTGCAAATCACAGTAAACTGTGGAAAATTCTGAAAGGACTGAGAATACCAGATCATCTGATCTGCCTCTTGAGAAACTTCTAGGCAGGTCAGGAAGCAACAGTTAGAACTGGACATGGAACAACAGACTGGCTCCAAATAAGAAAAGGAGTACGTCAAGGCTGTATATTATCACCCTGTTTATTTAACTTATATGCAGAGTACATCCTGAGAAATGCTGGGCTGGAGGAAGCACAGCTGGAATCAAGATTACCAGGAGAAATATTAATAACTTTAGTTATGCAGATGACACCACCCTCATGGCAGCAAGTAACGAAGAATTAAAGAGCCTCTTGATGAAAGTGAGAGGGGAGTGAAAAGTTGGCTTAAAGCTCATCATTTAGAAAACTAAGATTATGTTATCCGGTCCTGTCATTTCACAGAAAATAGATGAGGAAACAGTGGAAACAGTACTGGCTTTATTTCGGGGGACTTCAAAATCACTGCAGGTGGTGACTGCAGCCATGAAACTAAAAGACACTTACTCCTTGGAAGGAAAGTTATGACCAACCTAGACAGTATATTAAAAACAGAGACAATATTTTATCAACAAAGGTCCATCTGGTCAAGGCTATGGTTTTTCCAGTAGTCATGTATGGATGTGAGAGTTAGACTATAAAGAAAGATAAGTGCTGAAGAATTGATGCTTTTGAACTGTGGTGTTGGAGTAGACTCTTGAGAGTCCCTTGGACTGCAAGGAGATCCAATCAGTTCATCCTAAAGGAGATCAGTCCTGGGTGATCATTGGAAGGACTGATGTGAAAGCTGAAACTCCAACACTTTGTCCACCTGATGTGAAGAGCTGACTCATTTGAAAAGACCCTGATGCTGGAAAAGATTGAGGCCAGGAAGAGATGGGGACGACAAAGGATGAGATGGTTGGATGGCATTACTGACTCAATGGACATGTGTTTGAGTGAACTCTGGGAGTTGGTGACAGACAGGGAGGCCTGGCATGCTATGGTTCATGGGATTGCAAAGAGTCGGACATGACTGAGCGACTGAACTGAAAGGTCCAGTGGTATAGTTCACCTGTAATGCAGGAGATGCAGGTTTGATTGCTATGTTTGAGAAATCCCCTGGATGAGGAAATGGTAACCTACTCTAGTATTCTTTCTGGGAAAACTTCCCAGTCTCTGGAATCACAAAGAGTCTGACAGCACTGAGTAACTATGCAGGCATAATTAAGGAAATACACTAAATAGTCACATTTTCCATTAAAATTCCTACTTTTTTTTTCAGATAAATGTTATAGCCAAGCATATTCTGGAGGAAGGAAATTATAAAAAAATTTTTAGGATTAAATCCGCTTTCATGAGCTTTATATACTTTTTAAATTTAGATGATCCTTAAACACTTCTTAAGTGAATTCTACTTAAGTAATTAAGATTCCACACTTCTTCTATCTAGAGTATCTTAGTCTAACAGGTATAGCTGGACACATTTCTAATATTTCAAACTCAAGAAGCCCAAAATTGATCTTTTCATCTCCCTAGATTGTCCTTCAATTCTTGTGTTCTTTAGCTCAGTTAATGCCTTCATTGAAAGTCTGCTTACCACACATTAACAAAACAAATTAACAACAAAAACTTCTAGTCATCAGTGATGAAAACTAGTGTTCTCTTAATTTTGGCCCTCCTTTCAAGAAATTCAAAGGATCCAATATTTTACCCTACTTTTAAGGAAACACAAGATGTGTTTCATGCTAACTTCTATGACAACAGAAGACATGACTCGTGTCATTATTTACATCACGGCAAACAGGATGAACTTTTGTATTCACATCGGTTGCCCTGTCCTCCAAATAACAGAGATGACACAGGCTAACCCAGTTGGAAGCTGTGCACACAGTAAATTTTTGTCATAGCTGACGAACTCCAAACTTAAAAAATACTAGTGCTTCACTGAGTTCCAAAAAACCTTCCTGATCTTTGCCTTTGAGGAAGATATTCCCTTTATTATCATGGTCAGGGATCAAATCTGCCCTCAGCCATTTTCCTAGGCTGTTTCAGAACAGAAGCTAATTCAAAACATGCAGAAATGTCATGAAGAATCATTGTCTGTCCTGTTTGGCTCCAAGTTCTGTCAATTAGCCTTTGAAATACCATTTTGTAGTTAGGAAGAAAAGATTTAAGGAAGAGATAGAAACAAATCAGGGAGTTTATAGGAAATATATATTCAGTATGCTTTTGAATCTTACTTCAGAATATATGCTTAAATATTATCTTAAATATCCCAACTTGACAATGATTTCTTTGCTTTCCCAACTTGGTGGCATGATGTATTAAAATATCCAGTTTGCTTATGGTCTACTCAGAATGCAGATTCCCTGGTGTTCTATATTTGGGCATTTAGTATCTACCAGAGCTCAGATATAAACTATTGACCAAATACAGCTGTGCCCAGAAGTAAATACTGGTCATAACTTGGCAGGAACACATGGTTTTAGTACAGTCTGATTAAACATTCAATTCAGTCACTCAGTCAGGTCCGACTCTTTACAACGCCATGAACCGCAGCACACCAGGCCTCCGTGTTCATCACCAACTCCCAGAGTATACTTAAACTTATGTCCATGAGTCGGAGATGCCATCCAACCATCTCATCTTCTTTCACCCCCTTGTCCTCCCACCCCCAATGTTTCCCAGCATCAGGGTCTTTTTCAAATGAGTCAGCTCTTTGCATCAGGTCGCCAAACTACTGGAGTTTCAGCTTCAGCATCAGTCCTTCCAATAAACACCCAGGACTGATCTCCTTTAGGATGATCTGGTTGGATCTTCTTGCAATCCAAGGGACTCTCAAGAGTCTTCTCCAACACCACAGTTTAAAAGCATCAATTCTTCAGCACTCAGCTTTCTTTGTAGTCCAACCCTCACATCCATACATGACTACTGGAAAAACCATAGCCTTGACTAGATGGGCCTTTGTTGACAAAGTAATGTCTCTGTTTTTTAATATGCTGTCTAGGTTGGTCATAACTTTTCTTCCAAGGAATGTGTTATTAAACATTGAATCTAAATCTATTATCCTCATTGAAATTCCACTCACTCCATTTGATGTAGCATGCCTAATGCTAGTGAATGAACTGGTTTAAGCAACACAAACATCAAATTCAATTTTGCACTTCCTAATATACATAAGCAAAGTGAAATTCTGATTTAGTTTTTCTCATTATGCTTTTCTAAGATATTATAGTAAGCTAACTTCCTTGAATATAGTTAGTTCTAAGCATACTGATATGATGGAGTGTCTGAATCTTGATATGCATAAAAGGTCAATGCAACTTTATAGAATGAAGGGATGGATTAACAGCCAGTTTTCTCCAGGAGAATCACCTCTTACCTTATCTCAGACGTTCCTCCTCTTAATTATGCCTTTTTCAGCCTGAAACAACCTTCATTCTGCTGCCAATAAGATGCAGCTCAAGAATAAATTGATTAAACCATTTCTTATAACCAAAGTCAGAATTAATACAAGGACTCTGTACAACCTTGGCCTTTTTTGGTTACATCTATCTCTCTGTTTATTTAGTAGTCAGTTTTAGCTAAGAACTATGACACATTCATAAGCATGATCCTAACAGCATCTTGAAGAGTGTCTTGAAGATATAAATAATTTTCAAAATATATGTAAAATTAATTACAAAAGTGTCAAGCATTAACTTCTATATGTATATTACACTTAACAACAAAAAACAATACAGAATGTTTAAGGACAAGGTGGAATCAAGATTACCAGAAAAAAATACCAATAACCTCAATATGCAGATGACACCACCCTTATGGCAGAAAGCAAAAATTAAACAGCCTCTTGATGAAAGTGAAAGAGGAGAGTGAAAAAGTTGGCTTAAAGCTCAACATTCAGAATAATAGAATCATGGTATCTGATCCCATCACTTCATGCAAATAGATGGGGAAACAGTGACAGACTTTATTTTTTGGCTCCCAAATCACTGCAGATGGTGATTGCAGCCATAAAATTAAAAGATGCTTGTCCTTGGAAGACAAGCTATGACTTAGTTCAGTTCAGTTCAGTTCAGTTCAGTCACTCAGTTGTGTCCGACTCTTTGCAACCTCATGAATCGTAGCATACCATGCTGCCTGTCCATCACCAACACCCGGAGTTTACCCAAACTCATGTCCATCGAGTCAGTGATGCATTCAGCCATCTCATCCTCTGTTGTCCCCTTCTCCTCCTGCCCCCAATCACTCCCAGCATCAGGGTCTTTTCCAATGAGTCAACTCTTCACATGAGGT
The DNA here is from genome assembly GCA_006408675.1 of Madoqua kirkii. Taxonomy (NCBI): domain Eukaryota; kingdom Metazoa; phylum Chordata; class Mammalia; order Artiodactyla; family Bovidae; genus Madoqua; species Madoqua kirkii. The sequence continues at coordinate 24,052 of SJYC01100810.1, forward strand.
GGCCAAAGTATTGGAGTTTCAGCTTCAGCATCAGTCCTTCCAATGAACACCAAGGACTGGTATACTTTAGTATGGACAGGTTGGATTTCCTTGCAGTCCAAGGGATTCTCAAGAGTCTGCTCCAACACTACAGTTCAAAAGCACCAATTCTTCAGCAGTCAGCTTTCTTTATAGTCCAACTCCCACATCCATACATGGCTACTGGAAAAACCATAGCCTTGACTAGATGGACTTCTGTTGGCAAAGTAATGTCTCTGCTTTTTAATATGCTGTCTAGATTTGTCATAACCTTCCTTCCAATGAGTAAGCATTTTTTAATTTCATGGCTACAGTCACCATCTGCAGTGATTTTGGAGCCCCCTCCCAAAAAATAAATATATAAAGTCTGACACTGTTTCTACTATTTCTCCATCTATTTCTCAGAAAAGGTCAGTTTTCATTCCAATCCCAAAGAAAAGCAATGCCAAAGAATGTTCAAGCAACTACAGAATTGCAGTCATCTCACATGCTAGTAAAGTAAGCCTCAAAATTCTCTAAGCCAGGCTTCAGCAATATGTGAACCATGAACTTCCAGATGTTCAAGCTGGTTTTAGAAAAGGTAGAGGAACCAGAGATCAAATTGCCAACATCTGCTGGATAATCTAAAAAGCAAGAGAGTTCCATAAAAAACAACTATTTCTGCTTTATTGACTATGCCAAAGCCATTGACTGTGTGGCTCACAATAAACTGTGGGAAATTCTAAAAGAGATGGGAATACCAGACCACTTGACCTGCCTCTTGAGAAACCTATATGTAGGTCAGGAAGCAACAGTTAGAATTGGACATGGAACACTAGACTAGTTCCCAACAGGAAAAGGAGTATGTCAAGGCTGTATATTGTCACCCTGCTTATTTAACTTATATGTAGAGTACATCATGGGAAATGCTGGGCTAGAAGAAGCACAAGCTGGAATCAAGATTGCTGGGAGAAATGACCAACCTAGACAGCATGTTAAAAAGGAGAGACATTACTTTGCCAACAAAAGTTTTCTAGTCAAAGCTATGGTTTTTCCAGTAGTCATGTATGGATGTGAGAGTTGGACTATAAAGAAAACTGAGCACCAATGAATTGATGCTTTTGAACTGTGGTGTTGGCAGAGACTCTTAAGAGTCCCTTGAACTGCAAGAAGATCCAACCAGTCCATCCTAAAGTAAATCAGTACTGAATGTTGATTGGAAGGACTGATGCTTAAGATGAGACTCCAGTGCTCTGGCCACCTGATGTGAAGAACTGACTCACTGGAAAAGACCCTAATGCTGAGAAAGATCAAAGGTGGGAGGAGAATTGGATGACAGAGGATGAGACGGTTGGATGGCATCACCGACTCGATGGACATGAGTTTGAGTGAACTCTGGGGGTTGATAATGGGCAGGGAGGCGTAGTGTGCTGCAGTCAGTGGGGTTGCAAAGAGTCGGACAAGATCTGTCTCTTATACACATCTAGATGTGTATAAGAGACAGACTATATACCACATGGCACCAAGCCCTTCTATAGACAACTTATTCGTTGTTCAAGGTAGGTGCTCTTGCCATCTTTATTTTTAGAAGAGGAAACTGAAGCTCAGATGGAGTCAGCAACTTTTCCAAGGTTCTACTGAAGATGAGTGACATAATGAGGATTCTGATTGACAGGATTATATTTTTCCCCTCTTCTATGTGATTACTCTATGGAAAAATGCCTATAGAAGTTTGAACTGGAATAGCAGTCAGAGAAAACTTCAGAGAGGAGACACTATGAGGTGGTCTTAGATCACCAGTTCGAATTTGAACAGTGGAAATGGTAGGGAGAGAATGGACCTGGCATTGCAGGTAAAAGGTATAACATAGGCTCTATAAGCATTTTCTTTTTCTCTTTTATCTGTTGATTCATCTCCTGAGTGACCCATGCATGTTTGCACACCTTGTATAGGCGTATGAACTATTGTATTTGTGTTCTGACACAACTGTTTTATTAAGGCCATGCTACCATAACTAGATATTGGGGTTCCCCTCTAAAAGGGAGGTGGATCTTTGAATTCACTATCTGTGGAAGAGATCACTGTTCTGACCGGACATTGATTTTCCTAATTTTGGGAAGGCAGCTCTTAGAAAGGGAGACAACCTGCTTCTTTTAAGTCTTTGTCTCTGTGAATCTGGACTTTGAAATGGGCTTGCAGGCTTTATTGAGCAGTGAGTAAAGGTTTTTCACTTTTATCTGGAGTCAGAGTGGCCACATCAAGAGACACTCCCACAGAAGATATTTTGGAAAACACAGCTGGAGATATTCTGGAAGATAGATTATCTTGCTTTATATTATTGGTTTCCTTTGGTGACCTGAGAATCTTCAGCAAAAGTTTTATTTGAATGCTTAAACTTGATCTTGGCTATGCTATGCCATTTGAATCTAAAAACAGTAATGCCCTCTGAGGTCAGACTGATGGGGTAGCAGTAATTCATTTTCTCTCCCCATTCTTCTTCTCTCTCCTGTCTCTCTTCTTCTCTCTTCTCTTCTTCTCTCACCTCTGCCCATGACTACTGGAAGAACCAGGTATGTATAGTCAAAGCTATGGATTTTCCAGTAGTCATGTATGGATTTGAGAGCTGGACCAAAAAGAAGGCTAAGCACTGAAGAACTGATGTTTTCAAAACGCTGGAGAAGACTCTTAGGAGTCTCTTGCACTGCAAGGGAATCAAATCAGTTAATCCTAAAAGAAATCAGCCCTGAATATTCATTGGATGGACTGATGCTGAAGGTGAAGCTCCAGTACTTTGGCTGCATGATGTGAAGAGCTGTCTCATTGGAAAAGACCCTGATGCTGGGAAACATAGAGGGCAGGAGGAGAAGGGGTCGACAGAGGACAAGATGGTTGGATGGCATCACCGACTCAATGGGCAAGAGTTTGAGCAAGCTCCGGGAGATGGTGAGGAACAGGGAAGACTGGTGTGCTGCAGTCAGTGGGGTTGCAAAGAGTCGGACAAGATTGAGCAACTGAAGAACAACAACTGGAAAAACCATAGCTTTGACTAAAACTATATGGACTTTTGTTGACAGACAATAAGAGTACATAATAAATAACCACAAACTTCATTAACATGTAGTAGTTAACATTTGTTTTGTGCATGAATCTGTAGGGTAAAGCTAATGTCATCTGGCCTTGGCTTGTTTTAGCTGGTTTCACTCCTGTGACCAGCTCTGGGACAGCTGTGTGAGTTTGTCATTTTGGTTAGGCTTGCTCACATGTCTGGGGTTTGGCTGCTGCTGCTAAGCCACTTCAGTCATGTCCAACTCTGTGCAACACCATAGATGGCAGCCCACTAGGCTCCCCTGTCCCTAGGGTTCTCGAGGCAAGAACACTGAAGTGGGTTGCCATTTCCTTCTCCAATGCATGAAAGTGAAAAGTGAAAGGGAAGTTGCTCAGTTGTGTCTACTCTTAGCGGCCCCATGGACTGCAGCCTACGAGGCTTCTCCATCCATGGGATTTTCCAGGCAAGAGTACTGGAGTGGGGTGCCTAGTTAATGGCTAACTGGGTATGACTTTGGCTGGGAGTTTTTCTTTTTTCATTTCTTGCTCCCCCTACAGCATGCTAGCCTAGGCGTGTCCATCTTATGGCATGGCAGAGGACAAGGGCAACAAGCAGAAGCATGTACGTGGTCTTGAGGTGTCTACACATGTCATTCTACAAACATCCTGTTGGGAAAGCAAGTCATAGGACCAGAGTTATAGGGCCTTGGATATGTTGAAAATCAAGGCCATTAGTGCAACCAGCCTGCCACAGTGGTGGCGCTTATGTCTCCTCCCACTTTTCTATCTCCCATTAGTTTGTGAGATCAGTTCAGTTCAGTTACTCAGTCATGTCCAAGTCTTTGTTCAGTTCAGTCACTCAGTCATGTCCAAGTCCTTGTGATCCTACGGACTGCAGCACGCCAGGCCTCCCTGTCCATCATCAATTCCTGGAGTTTACTCAAACTCATGTCCATTGAGTCAGTGATGCCATCCAACCATCTCATTCTCTGTCATCCCCTTCTTTCCCACCTTCAGTCTTCCCCAGCATCAGGATCTTTTCAAATGAGTTTGAATTGATGCTTTTGAACTGTGGTGTTGGCAGAGACTCTTAAGAGTCCCTTGAACTGCAAGAAGATCCAACCAGTCCATCCTAAAGTAAATCAGTACTGAATGTTGATTGGAAGGACTGATGCTTAAGATGAGACTCCAGTGCTCTGGCCACCTGATGTGAAGAACTGACTCACTGGAAAAGACCCTAATGCTGAGAAAGATCAAAGGTGGGAGGAGAATTGGATGACAGAGGATGAGACGGTTGGATGGCATCACCGACTCGATGGACATGAGTTTGAGTGAACTCTGGGGGTTGATAATGGGCAGGGAGGCGTAGTGTGCTGCAGTCAGTGGGGTTGCAAAGAGTTGGACATGACTAAGGGACTGAACTGATTTAACTGACTGAAGCACAAATAGGCAATTCATATACTCATAATATATTTATGAAAATATATAAACCTCAATTTCAATTTAATTAAAATAATATATTGGCTGTTTCCTATCTAAGCATTGGCAAGCAGGAAAAAAAAAACCACTTTAATACCTTCGTTGGGAGATAAAGACATGCAAATGAGATGGTACTCATAAATAGTGCTGATAAGATTTCAAATTAGCATAATCTTTCTGGAAAGAGATTTGGTAATATGTATGTAAAGCATTAAAATGTGCCTTTCATTCATTATAATTATACTCCTATGATTTCACCTAAAGAAAATGTGATTTCACCTAAAGGAAATGTGTGCAAAAATATGTTTTGTTGTAGTTGTTCAGTCACTCACTGGTGTCTAACACTTTGCTACCCCATGGACTGAAGCACGCCAGGCTTCCCTGTCCTTCACTGTCTCCTGGAGTTTGTTCCAACTCATGTCAGTGAGAGGATGATATTGTCAACCATCTCATCCTCTGTTGCCCTCTTCTTCTCCTGCCCTTAACCTTTTCTAGCCTCAGGGTCTTTTCCAATGAATTAGCTTTCATTTCAAGTGGCCAAAGTATTGGAGTCAGCTTCAGCATCAGTCCTTCCAATGAATATTCAGGGTTAATTTCCTTTAGGATTGACTAGTTTGATTTTCTTGCTGTCCAAGGAACTCAAATACATTAATGGATATTCAACAAAGGATGCTATACCCTTCTTATCTCATATAACATGAATATTCTCCACCTCATTAAGATAATCTTAACAAATATGCTTATTAAAGAATGCAAAATATATTTCATATTGTAATATCAACTTTCTTTAGTCATAATTCAAGTGTTGAATATCTTAAATTATGTCTGTAATTTCCTCATTACATATAATGTTACAATGGATATCTTCTGCCATGCACTTCTTTAGGCTAGTCTTAAAAGAGAATCACTGGTTAAAAAGGGATAGTGCATTTAAAATATTGATACCTGTTTTGAAATTTCTTTTAAATTATATATTCTCCACCTCATTAAGATAATCTTAACAAATATGCTTATTAAAGAATGCAAAATATATTTCATATTGTAATATCAACTTTCTTTAGTCATAATTCAAGTGTTGAATATCTTAAATTATGTCTGTAATTTCCTCATTACATATAATGTTACAATGGATATCTTCTGCCATGCACTTCTTTAGGCTAGTCTTAAAAGAGAATCACTGGTTAAAAAGGGATAGTGCATTTAAAATATTGATACCTGTTTTGAAATTTCTTTTAAATTAGCTTTAAGTGTTCTAACTTAGACTTCTATTAGTATATATATGAAACTGTCTCACCACAACTTCATTAATTTATTATACTTTTAAAATATTTTTAAGTAAATACATTAAAAA
>SJYC01100812.1:0-16711 GCA_006408675.1 Madoqua kirkii
TGGTGATGGACAGGGAGGCCTGGCATGCTGCGATTCATGGGGTCGCAAAGAGTTGGAAACGACTGAGCAATTGAACTAACTGAACTGACCTACTCCAGTATTCTTGGGCTTTCCTTGTGAATCAGCTGGTAAGGACTCCACCTGCAATGCAGGAGACCTGAGTCTGATCCCTGGGTTGGGAAGATCCTTGTAGAAGGTAATAGATATCCACTCCTGTATGCTGGCCTGGAGAATTCCGTGGCCTATGTAGCCCATGGTGTTGCAAAGAGTGGGACATGACAGAGTGGCTTTCACTCTTCCATATCTTGGTTATCGTAAACAATGCAGCTAAGAACATTGGAGTACATATACATTTTCAAATTATTGCTTTCTCAGGATACATGCCCAGAAGTAAAATTATTGGATCATATGGATCATATCTATTTCTAGCTTTTTAAGTCACTTCCTTACTGTTCTCCACAGTGACTATATCAATTTACATTCCATAACAGCTGCTAAAATATTAGCCTGCAATGCAAGAGACCTCAGTTTGATCCCTGGATTGTGAAGTTCCCCTGGGGAAGGAAAAGGATACCCACTCCAGTATTCTAGCCTGAATAATTCCATGGATTATTATACAGTCCATGGTGTCACAATGAGTCAGACACAACTGAGTGATTTTCACTTTCATTTCACTAGCAGTGTAGGAGGCTTTTCTTTTCTCCACACCCTTCCAGCATTCATCGTTTGTAGACATTTTAATGAAGGCCATTCTGACCAGTGTGATGTGATAGCACACTTTAGTTTTGATTTGCATTTCTTTAATAAGTAATGATGCTAAGCACCTTTTCATGTGCTTTATGGCCATCTGTATGTCTTCTGGAGAGAAATGGCATTTTTTGATCAGGTTGTTTGCTTTTTCCATAAGAGTTGCATGAGCTGTTTATATATTTTGGAGATTAATTCTGGGTTGGCTGCTTCATTTGCAAATATTTTCTCCCATTCTGTGGGTTGTCTTTTTGAAAAAGAATGAAATACTGCCATATGTGATCCAGATCCATTGCCCATTGCTCATTCCTGACTTTCAATAGCTTCAAGTGATGTTTATTTGTGATATTTTTCTGCTTTAGATTCACTTCAAATTTATATTCAATGAATTTCAGACTCTGAAATTTGGTTCCACTTACCATATTCCATGCAGTCTTGGCACAAAACTCTCTATGAGGTATCGTTTAAAAACACTGTTGATTTGATCTCATGTTTCTTCAAGTTCTTGATTCTTGCCTTTTGTCTATGTTACTTTGGGGAGTTGACAATTGTATTTATTTTTGTTGTTGATATATCTATAGTGAGAGGTGAGAAAAAGAGTATCTAAGAAGTGATGTTCACTCGTATCCCAGTAAGTCTCTTAGTGATAATTTCTGCATAAATTTGGGTAGTGAGATATTATAAATGGAGTATGGAAAAGGTAACTTATGCACATAATAACATACCAGTTTGGGAGTAAAAAATCAGTCCTTCATCCATAGGGATTACCAATATATTTATGCTTTAAATTCAAACTGTGAAAATGACCTATTTCTTAATCATGTAGAAGCATTAAACTAGCAGATACTTTATTTGATGTGGTGGTTTTCCACACCAAATTTTAGTAGAATGATATGTGTGATTTTAAAGCTGACTTGACAGCCCTCATGGGAAAGCTGCCTTCTGCACACCAGATTTGGTACACAGTCATTACAGTCTATGAAGGGAGTTGCAGCCAAGGACTCAGTGTCTGCTGGCTGATTATGATTTTTCACACAGTTTCATTGCTAGCTCAGGTGCCTTTATTTCTAGATCTCTTTATTTATTTATTTATTTATTTTAAGTTTTAGTTTATATTGGAGTATAGTTGATTTACCACACTGTGTTAGTTTCAGGAATATAACAAAGTGATTCAGTTATAAATACATCTATATCCATTTTTTTCAGATTCTTTCTCATATAGGTTATTACAGAATATTGATAGACTTCCTTGTGAACGTCATATCCTTATTGACTATCTGTTTTATATATAGAGGAGTAATGTTAATCTCAAACTTCTAGTTATATTCCTCTCTCCCACATTTCCCCTTTGGTAAACATAAGTTTATTTTCAAACAAACAACAACAACAAAAAAGACAGACACACTAGAAAAAGATATTCATATTTAACATCATACACTTAGTCTACCTAGCAGTACTTTATACACTGCCTTCTAAGAAACACAACATTCCTAGGAAATGGAATTTCTATTTTTTGGTTTTAACCATTTCAGGAATTCTTGCATATAAATATCTTAAGTAAATATAAACCAAAAGCTAAATGTCACCTATAACTGCCCAAAAAAGATGAAAAATAGTGAGTAGAGAGTTTCCATTAACCATATACAATATAGCCAATTAATTTAGAAAAAAAAATGTTCATTAAAAAGGCCTCAGAATATTCTGGAAATGTTAAGAAAGGTTTGTATAGGCAATAACTTATATATTTTTAAATTTTTCATAGTTAGTTGTTTAAAATTGAATGAGCAATGGTGATGAAAACCTAATATTTATGCTCCTTACTAAACATCAAAACTGTACAAGCTTTATTACTAAATCATCTCATTTAAACATGCTTTCATGAAAACTGGAGACTACGTTTCTCACCCTGCTGAAACTGAGCAATGATATTTTCAACAGCTCACAATTCAAGAGAAACTTGAGGTCATAATTTCCATGGAAAATTTTCTTTGGTGACAGATGATCATACTTACTATCCATTTGAATCAAAGCACATGCTCTTGCTGTGTTTAACTGCCACCAGTTTTGGCAAGACGATGCAAAACTAAGTCATTTAATTAATCTCTATTCCTGACTATTTAGTTCAATCTAATTTATTGTTTACATATTTCTAATTTATATTTGGCTGCTAAGAAATGATAGTCTAAATGTTTCTGTTCTATTAATAATATAGTATTATTTATGAACATATTATCTAGTTATATAAAAATAAAGTCTTAAAATGTTTTTATAACAATCTATTCTCCAAAAGATAAATTCTCATTAGTGTAAATTAATGTTTTCTTTTAGATAAAAATATATAAAGAACATATTAATAAAGGATAAAATATATTCAATATATTGATAAATACTATATTGGGAAGAATTCACTTTATCCAAAATTATGTTCTTCTGCATTTAAATCTCTCTCTTTCTTGGTTCCAAGGTCTCCAGCTACTATAACAAGGCTGGGAGTCAGGAGCACATTAAACACTACTTTAAGAGATGTTATGAAGACAAAAGGAAGTTTCTGAAGACAAAGTTGGTAAACTGAAACAGTATATGATAAAGAGAAACAAGAGAACTGAGTCACTGAGTGAAGTGGCTTTCTGCTAATTGACCTAAAGCCAGTACTGCTTAAGCCTGGTTCTTCTAAAGAGATAACCAAAATTTCCTTTGTACATGTCTGGAACTTAGCCACATTCAGTCTATATGAAAAATAGTTCTTCCATTTGGTCTCCATTATACCTACCTAAAGCCAGTACTGCTTAAGCCTGGTTCTTCTAAAGAGATAACCAAAATTTCCTTTGTACATGTCTGGAACTTAGCCACATTCAGTCTATATGAAAAATAGTTCTTCCATTTGGTCTCCATTATACCATGCCACAAATATCATCCTCATGGAAGTCAGTTTAGTTTTCCAATCTTCTACCATTTCATCAACATTTTATCCAACAATGTTATCACCAATATTTCCAAAACTCCCAGGGAAACAGTGTAACACTACATCAAGTAAACAGAGTCCACTTATTAGGAATACAGATCTTTGATTAAAGATTTAAAATTTGTTTTAACATGCAAACTTTCCTCAAAATTCATTTTATAGTTTGCTGAATTTTTACTTCTTAATGGCCCACTGAGCTGTTCAGCAGAAATCCTGCTGAATCTTCTTTGCATATAATATTTATTACAGTTCTCTACACATTTACATATATCCATCTTCATTTCCTTATCTCTGACATTCATGATAAGTAAGCTATACTCAATATCCCAAAAAGAAATTCTTATGGGGCTCTATAAAGATAGATGCTTATAAACTTAAATAATTCATGTTAATAAAACATATTATTTTGATTCTCCAAATAATTTTCATTTGTATAATGATACGATCCCAAAGGTTTTATAAAAGTAAAAAATGCTTAAAGATTTAATAATAATTTAAAAGTCAATAAAATTAAATTCCAAATTGTGGGTAAGAAATTTTCATATAACTACTAAAATTTTTTCAATAGTAAAAAAAAAAAAAAAATCTGTTTAAATTTATTTAAAAATATATTCTGTATTTTCACCCAAAGCACTCCACATTGCTGTAATTGTTGTTCAGTTGCTACGTCGTGTCCGAATCTTGGTGACCCCATGGACTGTAGCCTGCCGGGCTCCTCTGTCCATAGGATTTTCTGGGCACAAATACTAAATGGATTCCCATTACCTTCATCTCATTAATATACATATATATACATTAAATTGATAATTTTAAATACTTCTATTAGTCTAATAAAGTGAAATTTCAAAATACAACTTGATATATTGCAGCTTTCATATTATGTATTAATAAGAGTATTATGAATTAGTAAGAGCCTATGTGCCACCAAGTGACAGTGAAAGTTGCTCAGTCGTGTCTGACTCTGCAAAACCATGGACTATGCAGTCCATGGAATTCTGGAGGCCAGAATACTGGAGTGGGTAGCCTTTCCCTTCTCCAGAGGATCTTCCCAACCCAGGGATCAAACGCAAGTCTCCCGCACTGTAGGTGGATTCTTACCAGCTGAGACATAAGGGAAGCCCAAGAATACTGGAGTGAGTAGCCTGTCCTTTCTCCAGCGGATCTCCCCTGGATCTAGGAATTGAAAAGGGGTCTTCTCCATTAAAGGTGGATTTTTTTTACCAACTAAGTTATCAGGGAATCCCTATATACCACCAAAACAATATAAATAACTTCTTTGTAAAATCAAAGTAATTAGAGAAATTATTTACATGAAAACATTTCTTTCTCAGAATTTATTATCAAACCGGCTGGATTGGCATTTCTGTGCTTCATTTTAACAGACTTAGGAAGCAGTGTTTAAAAAATATCCTACACTGATCATTAAGTGCAAGTTAAAATATTTTATTCATAAACATTTTATAGTTTCTATATTAAATTAAGGTGTTGGATGTCCTTTGAATTGTTCTTTTAAGTGCACGATTTCCATCCCCTTCCCAATGTGATTTCCAGCTCATTATAGAAACAATATAAAGGGAGGAAAGAGAAATCAGGAGGGAAGCAGTAGATGGTTTACATAAGTTTACAATGGACTCTCCCTAAAGTTTCCTTGGGAGCTATTGTGGGGTCATCAGTTCATAACAGGATATGGGATGTTATCAGTTCATAATGGGATTGTATAAGTCTCTGCTCACATAACAGAGAGAAGGAAGGACAAGAATCAGGACAAACACATGGTTCAAGTACGAAACTTATTAAAGGTAGGTATGGATCAGAGATGTGAGATTCTGGGCAGGATTCTTCCAAATCAGCAGTCTTTAAATATTTGGTTTAATCTTTGTTAATGTGAGCAAGTAGAAAATGGTCCACTTATTTAAAATGTATATTTCTTTAATTATATTTGAAAGAGTAGAAGTGCCAAAAATAGTAAGCATAATACTGCAAAAACTTACTATATGTTTGCAAATGTCTGTATTATGTTTTTCTATCATTCATGAAATGGATATGGTAGTCATTCAGCTTGGATTCAAGATATTTACTTGCTTTCCATCCCCTAGGGTTGTCAGATTTATTAAAAATAAAACAAAACCAACAGGAGAGTGAGTCAAATTTGAATTTCTGACAAACAGCATATAATTTTAGCAGCAACACTAAATATTGCATATCCTATATATTGCGTATAAGTGTATCCCAATTTTTATACAAAATGTATTCATTGTTAATCTTAATTTCAGATTGAGTTGGATGTCTGGTATTTCATCTGATAATCTTACCACTCCCATTTAGAAACTGTGGAACTCAATTCAATTTAAAATATAAGAGCCAGAAATGTTCTATGCTCAGAACTCTTCATGGGACATACATTTTTTAAAGAATGGACTGCAGGCTAAGGACAGAGAAGGCAATAGCATCCCACTCCAGTACTCTTGCCTGAAAAACCCTATGGACAGAGGATCCTGGAAGGCTACAGTCTATGGGGTCGCTGAGGGTCAGACACGTCTGAGTGGCTTCACTTTCAATTTTAACTTTCATGCACTGGAAAAGGAAATGGCAACCCATTCCAGTGATCTTGCGTGGAGAATCCCAGGGATGGGGGAGCCTGGTAGGCTGCCGTCTATGGGGTCGCACAAAGTCAGACACAACTGAAGAACTTAGCAGCAGTAGGCTAAGGAAGCAAGAAAGCTTCTGATAGAAGATAAAACTGGAGAGTTTAGGCCGTTTGCTATTCTAGAATGAGTTGAAGGAGATTTACACATGGAAGGTGGTGGAACAGCTAAAGAGAAGAGAGAATTATAGGATTTAGAAGTGGTAAAATCAACAGGGAAAGCTATTTGTCTAAACTAATAGAAGCTAAAGCTTTAGGGTGCTAATGTAACAAAGACATTTTCTGGAGAAGCTGTGCAGCTTCTGATTAGTCCACCTGAAACACCCTATGTGTCCTCAAAATCAGTCTTCACAAAATAGATGAAACAATCTTTTCTAAAAGCAAATAGATTTTGTTGCTTCCATGCATAAGATCTTTCTATGACTTCCTTTAGCTATTAGAATAAAACTCATTCTTCATTTGGCCTTTGCTTCACTTTTCAGCTACATATACTAACCTCCTCCTCGTCTATCCTCAAGCTCTCCAACCACACTGGCTGTCTTTATCTCTTAGACCCAATATCACTCCCTGTGCAATAGGGCTTTGGATCTTTTATTTTTAATTTTTAAGTCACCTGACTCTTGTTCATCCTTCTAATCTAAATTGTCATCTCCTGTCAGAAGTCATGCTATACTTTCCTGTCTGTATCAAATTATTCTATTACATCAAATTGGGTATCTCCTTGACTTACCACTGGTAAAGAGTTGAACTTCTTCATGTTTACCACTTTTTATTATAGCAAATATTAGAGAGAATAAAATAATGTAGTCTCACGTTTCCAATGTCCAAATCCAGCAAATAGTTATTCATGGCAGTCTCATTTCACTATGTCCTCACCTAGAACCTGATTGTTATTATTTGGGACAATGTGTGTGTGTTAAGTCACTTCAGTTACATCCGACTGTTTGCAACCCTATGGACTGTAGTCCACCAGGCTTCTCTGTCCAGGGTATTCTCCAGGCAAGAATACTGGAGTGGGTTGTCATTTCCTTCTCCCAGGGATCTTCCAGACTTAGAGATCAAACCTGCATCTCCTACATTGGCAGGTGTGTACTTTACCACCAGCTTCATTTAGGAATCCCTAAAATTCAGTATGCATCACTAAGAACACGTATTCTTTTAAAAAACTTCAGTTCAGTCATTCAGTCATGTCTGACTCTTTGCAACCCCATGAATCACAGCACGCCAGGCCTCCCCATTACCAAATCCCAGAGTTCACTCAGACTCATGTCCATCGAGTCAGTGATGCCATCCAGCCATCTCATCCTCGGTCGTCCCCTTCTCCTCCCTCCCTCAATCCCTCCCAGCATCAAAGTCTTTTCCAATGAGTCAACTCTTCTCATGAGGTGGCCAAAGTACTGGAGTTTCAGCTTTAGCATCATTCCTTCCAAGGAAATCCCAGGGCTGATATCCTTCAAAATGGACTGGTTGGATCTCCTTGCAGTCCAAGGGACTCTCAAGAGTCTTCTCCAACACCACAGGTCAAAAGCATGAATTCTTCAGTGCTCAGCCTTCTTCATAGTCCAACTCTCACATCCATACATAACTACTGGAAAGACCATAGCCTTGACTAGATGGAGCTTAGTCGGCAAAGTAATGTCTCTGCTGTTGAATACACTATCTAGGTTGGTCATAACTTTTCTTCCAAGGAGTAAGCGTCTTCTAATTTCATGGCTGCAGTCACCATCTGCAGTGATTTTGGAGCCCCCAAAAATAAAGTCTGACACTGTTTCCTCTGTTTCCCCATCTATTTCCCATGAAGTGATGGGACCAGATGCCATGATCTTCAGTATATTCAAAAGCAGAGACATTACTTTGCCGACTAAGGTCATCTAGTCAAGGCTATGGTTTTTCCTGTGGTCATGTATGGATGTGAGATTTGGACTGTGAAGAGGGATGAGTGCTGAAGAATCGATGCTTTTGAACTGTGGTGTTGGAGAAGACTCTTGAGAGTCCCTTGGACTACAAGGAGATCCAACCAGTCCATTCTGAAAGATATCAACCCTGGGATTTCTTTGGAAGGAATGATGCTAAAGCTGAAACTCCAGTACTTTGGCCACCTCATGCGAAGAGCTGACTCATTGGAAAAGAGTCTGATGCTGGGAGGGACTGGGGGTGGGAGCAGAAGGGGATGACCAAGGATGAGATGGCTGGATGGCATCATGGACTCGATGGATGATAGTGTGAGTGAACTCCGGGAGATGGTGATGTACAGGGAGGCCTGGTGTGCTGTGATTCATGGGGTTGCAAAGAGTCAGACATGACTGAGCAACTGAACTGAACTGAGTCTCTCACTAAACACATACAAGTCTAAAGAATCTACTCTCAAGAAGTGGCTTATGGAATGTACTTAAATGTTAGAAATTCTTTCATGTTAAGTTAAATCTTCCTTCTCTATAATTTTCCCTTTTTATCCTGGTCCTATACTCCATGAAGGTGAAGGTGACACAGTCGTGTCCTACTCTTTGCGACCCCGTGGACTGTAACCTATTAGGCTTCTCCATCCACAGGATTCTCCAGGCAAGAATACTGGAGTGGATTGCCATTTCCTTCTCCAGGGGATCTTCCTGACCCAGGGATTGAACCCGGGTCTCCTGCATTGGAGGCAGATGCTTTAACCTCTGAGCCACCAGGGAAGCCCCCTATCCTCCATAACTTCCCCCAACTCCATCCAAACTTTTGTACATATGTGAGTCCTTAAAATAATCAAAAAGAGCACTAAAGCTCCTAATTTTCCTTCTCCAATGATGCCTCCTTATGTCATGATTTCCAGATAGTAACCCAGAAATGTGCTCACTGCTTGCCCTTGAACATTCTTTGATTTGATTAAAGGACCTTCAAAAGAGAACTTTCCAGAAAAGAGCTCAGTATTCCAGGTGAAATCTGGCCAGCAGCGCAAAATAAATAAGCCTCATCTGTCTCATATGTTAATGCAAGTCCACAAAATACCATTGACTTATATCAAGCTTATTACCAACTTAGTTAAAGTTCTTTTTTTTAAATTGCTGTTAACTAGTAGTGGAATTGATTAACAACCAAAGTTTCTATGTAAATCCTGTAAAATCTTCATCCATTTTTAAGAAATAAATGGATTTTATTCAATTAGCAAGTAATGAGTCAAAGTGCTATTAATATTTCCATTTTAAAACTAGAAAATTAAGGTACAGATTACAATGAGATATCACCTTACACTGGTCAAAATGGCTATCATCAAAAAATCCACAAAAAACAAATACTGGAGAGGGTATAGTGAGAAGAGAACCCTCTTGCACTGTTGGTGGGAACGTAAATTGATACAGCCACTATGGAAAACAGCATGGTGGTTTCTTAAAAAACTAAAAATAGAGCTACCATATGACCCTACAATCCCACTCCTAGGTATATATCCAGAGAAAAACATGACCCCAAAAGGTATATGCACCCCCATGTTCACTGCAGCACTGTTTACAATAGCCAAGACATGAAAGCAACCTAAATATCCATCGACAGAGGAATGGATAAAGAAGATGTGGTACATATATACGATGGAATTTTACTCAGGCATTGAAAAGAATGAAACAATGCCATTTGAAGCTACATGTATGGACCTAGAGAGTGTCATACTAAGTGAAATAAGTCAGACAGAACAGGAGAAATGCCATGTGATATCCCTTATATGTAGAATTTGAAAAGAAATGATACAGATGAACTTAACAGAAAGGGACTCCCAGATGTAGAAAATGAATTTATAATTTCTGGAGTTGGGGGTGGTGGAGAATGGATAGTTAGGAACTATAGAAAGGTCATGTACACATTGCTATATTTAAAATGGATAAACAACAAAGACCTATTGTATAGCACATGAAACTCTGCTCAATGTTATGTGCCAGGCTGGATGGGAGGAGCGTTTTGGGAAATAATAGATACACACACACACACACACACACACAAAGATACAAATTAAATGACACATTGAAGCCCATAACCAGAGATTAACAAAAATTATTCTAGAATGATCCATGGCCTGGATCATCATCTATACATTTCACTATACCACCATGCCCTCTCATAAGTGTTTTCCATGATTTTTATTGATAACACTGCATATAACAAAATTCTTCATGTAGCACTATGTAATCACTAAATAGAAATATATACTCTTCATTACTTGTTTTTTTATCTTCCTGTGTACTATTTAAAGGTATGTAAACAAAGAGTGGTGGTTTGTTTAGCACTTTCGAATGAGAAGCTTTTCTTAAAATACATATTTTTAAAAACTATCTTTAATTCAAGCTGACAGGTAATTTTTCTTAAGAGTCTAGAATGATGAAAGTAGCATTTTATGCTAAGACTCTTGAGACAGTAAACAAAATAAGAATTATGTGCTTAAACCAAAACTTATGAACTACAGACTTAAAATTTATTAGCATGGAACTAAAAGCCATTTTAAAAATTGAAAATGATACAGTTTTCATCAGCTTTTCAGTTTCTTTCCAGAAGTGAACTTAAAAAAATCCATTAGAGCTGCAAATATATTTCAGCAGGGAGAGTTCAAGTAGGATCCTGCTGAAGAGACTGTGGTTGATGCCTACAAAGCAACAGCAAGGCCCTTGAACCGGGATATCTGAAGAAACTTGATATGCATAATTTATACATCATTCAGTAGTTTTGGAAAATCCTTACTTTCTTATATTGCCATAGACATGTATGTGCTATATCTGCAATTAGTTATTTCTGTAAGCCATTGTGATAAATTACAGGAAAATACTGCAAAGGTATTTAATTGAGAATCATATTTTCTCTGAATTCACTGGGAGCTCCACACACCACTCTGGAGCATCTTCGGGAAAACAAGATCCAAGTCTGTCATCTGCAACTACTAATTATCTCTCATGAGTGAGGACACCCTGGCCGAGCTATGTCAGGGCAATCATCATGGCTTTACAAATGATGCTTATTTTGTAATTCACCAGAAATGACAACTCAACCACTCACCTACCCTGATGATGACACTTTCTCACCCTCATGGTCATATGAAGGTTTGCCATTTTACCTGTCATACTTTACTGCATTCTCTTGCTTTCTGCTCTCAGGAGTCTCATGTGGTCCTGTTGGCTTGATTCATATTCTGCAAAATGTAAAGGTTTTCATCTATAAAATATTCATCAGATTATAGAACAAATTTTTTCCCTATTCTCTTTCAAGTACAATCAAGAAAAAAGTTCTGTTCTTTCCCTAAAAAACTTAAACACCTATCTCCTCTAAAGATATAAACCTTGCAACAATTAAAGTAGTTTATATTTTCAATCTATTGTGAATCATTATAAAATCATGGCAAGTACACAAGACTTAAAGATTTGCCAATAAATCCAGATAGTGTCATTTATTATGGTAATAAAATTACCTTTTCGAGTTTGGATTTCTTCACAGGAATTAACACAACATCTATTATCTGAAAGGTATTATGATGGTAAAATTAGTCAAAATAAGTGAAAACTCCTGGCCCCAATTCTGACACTTAGTAGTCCTCCTAGATATTTGTTAAATTATAAGCAATCAATCCAGTTAGTATGATAATTGACTTTTTTCAAAATTCTTTTGACAAAGACTGACTGCTTTCAAAGTCCCAACCCTACTGTAGGATGAGCAAATAAAAATAATTAATCAGGGCACAAGAATATTACAGTAATGAAAGGTGATATGATTTCTGCAGAGTAAATGAAATGTGTATTACTAATTATACTTTGCATATTGACAACATGACTAAAAAGTGAAAGTGAAAGTCACTCAGTTGTGTCCGATTCTTTGTGACTCAATGGGGTATCACAGTCCACCAGTTTATGGAATTCTCTAGCCCAGAATACTGGAGTGGGCACCCTTTCCCTTCTCCAAGGGATCTTCCCAACCCAGGGACCGAATCTGGTTTCCCACCTTGCAGGAGGATTCTTCACCAGCTGAGCCACAAGGGAAGCCCAAGAATACTGGAGTGGGTAGCCTATTCCTTCTCCAGGGGGATCTTCCTGACTCAGGGATTGAACCGGAGTCTCCTGCATTGCAGGTGGATTCCTTACCAATTGAGCCATCAGGGAAGAAGCCTCACTAAAAAGTAACCCAGCACAAATTTTATTTTTAAAACAGTCCAGAGATTATTCTAAAGCAATGTGTTTTATAATCTTTGTTTTCCAATTGCATATCAAAAGTAAAGATTGAAAACTTGTAGCACACAAAAAGACTTAAAGAGTGATGACTGTGGGTCACATAAATCTGAAATTTGATTGGAAAAAATAAAACTTTCTTATTAGCACTTGCCCCCCCCACACACACACACACACTTCATCATTTCCTTACTGATGCCATAAGTTACTCTTGGTGGATTTAAGAAAGCATAATCAGATTCAGTTATTGATGATAAATTAGCTATGAATTTCAGATACAGAAATATAATGTTGGGTACAATGTCTACTTTAACTTTCTTCAAAGGTATAGGATTTCTTGCATTTATACCTCTAAAGAGAATTTGTGGAAAACGTTTAAGGTAACATTCATTTGTTCACTTGAATGAATAAAATCTATATTACAACAGAGCAGTGACTACTTATTTATGAAATACTACCATAGAATTTATATAGATATATAGGTGTACTTTAAAATTTCTATAACACAGCAAAAAAATTAATATTTAGAAACTGATAGCAAACATATTTTTCATGAAATTATATGGATGGAGGTGATTCCTGGGTTCAGTTCTATGAGTTTTCAGAGAAAGCCATATCTCTTGAGAGGTAACTATTTAATGTAAGAATAATGCATTTAAAATAAATGCAAATAATACAAATAATAAATATAAGACCAGTTAATGTCAGAATGGGCTTCTCTGGTGGCTCAGAGGTTAAAGCACCTGCCTCCGATGCGGGAGACCCAGGTTCGATCCTTGGATCGGGAAGATCCCCTGGAGAAGGAAATGGTAACCCACTCCAGTATTCTTGCCTAGAGAATCCCATGGACAGAGAAGCCTGGTAGGCTACAATCCACGTGGTCGCAAAGAGTCAGACACGACTGAGCAACTTCACTTCACTTCAGTGTCAGAATAACACATATACTCTGTGCACTTATATCCTTGGATCGGGAAGATCCCCTGGAGAAGGAAATGGTAACCCACTCCAGTATTCTTGCCTAGAGAATCCCATGGACAGAGAAGCCTGGTAGGCTACAATCCACGTGGTCGCAAAGAGTCAGACACGACTGAGCAACTTCACTTCACTTCAGTGTCAGAATAACACATATACTCTGTGCACTTAAATAACAGAAGACTAGATTTATTCAGTTCAGTAGCTCAGTCATGCCCAATTATTTGAGACCTCATGGATTGCACCACATCAGGCTTCCCAGTGCATCAACTCCCAGAGCTTGCTGAAACTCATGTCCATAGAGTGATGCCATCCAATCATCTCATCCTCTGTCATCCCTTTTCCTCCTGACTAGCTTGGGGGACTTTTTAGGGTAAAAGGCATATTTATATAAAATATATATGGATAATATTAAGTAGTTATTTTTCATTATTTCTATAAACTGTTTTCAGGGTAAACTGCCACCTTCTTAAAGAAACAGGAAATAAAACAACTGAGAGTATTCAGCCTTCCTAAAGGACACATGCTCCCCTGGTTGCTCAGTAGTAAAGAATCTGCCTGCTAATGTAAGAGACATGGGTTCAATCCATGGGTTGGCACGATCCTCTGGAGAAGGAAATGGCAACCCACACCAGTAATCTTACCTATATTCTTGCCTGTCTATCAGAAATTCCATAGACAGAGGAGCTTGGCTGGCTATAGGCCATGGGGTCGCAAATAAGTTGGACACAACTTAGCGACTAAACAACAAAAGGACACACATCGAGTTGAATACCTGCTAGGATTTAAATTTAGGAGTCATACTGAAGTTCCCCAAATCTCACAACTTTTGATACTGATAAAGTTGACCAGAGGTGACAGAAGATGAGATGGTTGGATGGTATCACTGACTCAATAGACATGAATTTGAGCAAACACTGAGAGATAGTGAAGGACAGGGAGGCATGGCATGCTGCAGTCCATGGAGTCATGAAGAACTGGACACCACCTAGCAACTGAACAACAACAAAAGGCGACCAAGAGGCTGATAGGCTGAAGAAACCTAAAAAGGCATTGCTCTGAGATATTCTTCCAATACAGACCTTGTTACATCATTATCAAGGACTTCCTAGCTCTTAGACTGGAAACTGAAGTTACCACTACTCCATCTGAACTTCAGTTTTTATTCAAATTTCACAATAATTGTTTTTTCTTCTCCAGAAAATGTATTGTTTTTTACTGTCTAAGACACGAGGGAAATCTTTGTGTCTTGTTACTTTTACTATCTACATTTCTTAGAGATATATCATTTACAAATCAAGCAGCACAAAGAAAACTCTACAAGGTGTTGATACCTGACTTTGACAGCTACCCACAATGTATCGTAACATTACTTTGGTAGTGATTCACCATGAATAATGATACTCCTCCTTTACTTATTAACATATTTTATTTTATAATGTGGTCTGCTGCTGGAGCTAAGTCGCTTCAGTCACGTCTAACTCTGTGCAACCTCATAGATGGCAGCCCACCAGGATCTTCTGTCCCTGGGATTCTCCAGGCAAGAATACTGGAGTGGGTTGCCATCTCCTTCTCCAGTGCATGCATGCGTAGTAAATCGCTTCAGTTGTGTCTGACACTGTGCGACCCCATGGACAGCAGCCCATCAAGGGTCCTCTGTCCATGGGATTCCCCAGGCAAGAATACTGGAGTGGGTTGCCATTTCCTTCTTCAAAAATGTCGTCTACTTTCCTTTAATTCATTGTAACTCATATTAAGTATCTCATTCTTACATGTAACTTGATTCAGTTATTTGTTGTCTATAGCTTCCTCACTTGGGTTATACCTTTTTCTTAAATTTTAGTATATATATATTTTTTTCTATTGAAAACTGGCAAAACACTCCATAGAGAAGGATAAAATCACAGTTCTTATTCAAGGGAAATGAGTTGTTGGACATGATTTACTGAAACTTAAGAAGGGTCTGGACACCATTTTAATTATTTTTACTCACATAATACTTTTAGCATGGTATTTTATTCACTATTATAATCTTTATCATGAGAACTAATTTGGAACAATTTTCTGTTGCAATAGAAAGATTTGATAATAAAACTGATGAATGGAATTTGACATCTGTTCAAATGTTTCAAAAAGGAATAGGACTCATTTAAAAGCTCTCTGCCCTCTCTTTTTGCTACCACACTGCCACAATCATGGTTCCTGTGCACACTCCCAGGAAGGGCCTGTCCCAGTGAACTCTGTCCGACAGCCACAGCATCTCCACCTGGCCAAAGCTGACCTCTGACAATGTGAAGGATAGATCTACAAACTGGCCAAGAAGGGCCTGTGTGCTACTTGCTGAGTCGCTTCAGTCATGTCCAACTCTGTGTGACACTATGAACTGTAGCCTGCTAGGCTCCTCTGTCCATGGGATTCTCTCGGGAAGAATACTGGAATGGTTGCACTGCCCTCTGCCAGGGGATTTTGCTGACCTAGGGATCAAACCCATATCTCTATGTCTCCTGCACTGGAAGGTAGGTTCTTTACCACTAGTGCCCCTTGGTAAACCCAAGAAGGGCCTGTCTCCCTCACAAATAGGTGTGATCCCGAGAGACTCACATGGTGTTACAGAAGTAGGTTTTGTGACAGGCAATTAAATCTTGAGAATTCTTAAGTTCAAAGAACTTGCTCCTGTTTTCCTGAGGATATTTAGCGTTTAATTAAGAAAGCTGTTGGTGTTGGAAAGCATCTTTAGAGGAACCAACAGGATAAAGATTTTAAATTCCACTTGATTCTGACTGAGAGCCATATTCACCATTGGCTCAATATTATAAGACCAAATGAGTCTTCCCTCCCAATTGCAAATATGAGTCATAAACAGCCTCTGCTCTAGTTGCATAAATTTATCTACTGTACTCAAGCAATAAAGTTATTGTATTAACTAGGAAAAAAGTTCCCTCAAGATAATGACCTTTATTTCTGACAATGGCATGATGTTTAAGACATTAGATTGTTTTCCTGCAATTCCTAGGTAATTTCAGGTTTCAGAGACCTGTTATATCTGGCAATCTCACTTCTAGCTTATTAGTTCACATAAGAAAATATAGTTTATTTATGGCAAATCTTGGTAACATGCAACTAGAAATTTTGAAAGGGAGAAACAAAAATAAGCATTTCAAGATAACACCAATGAAGATATCTTTCTTTTGATTACATAAAACAGAATGCTAT
>SJYC01100815.1:0-14071 GCA_006408675.1 Madoqua kirkii
TTGGAGAAGACTCTTGAGAGTCCCTTGGACTGCTTGGAGATTCAACTAGTCCATGCTAAAGGAATTCAGTCCTGAATAGTCACTGGAAGGACTGATGCTGAAGTTGAAACTCTAATACTTTGGCCAGCTAATGCGAAGAACTGACTCACTGGAAAAGACCCTGATGCTGGGAAAGGTTGAAGGCATGAGGAGAAGGGACAACAGAAGATGAGGTGGTTGGATGGCATCACCCGACTCAAAGGATATGAGCAAGCTCTGAGAGTTGATGATGGACAGAGAAGCCTGGCGTGCAGTAGTCATGATTGAGCAACGAACTGAACATACCTACATACATAAATGCATAACTACATTTATATGTATTTTTCTCTAAAGAGTTGTCTCTTTAAAAGATCATTCCCCCAAGATTTATAAGTGCAGAGAAGAAATAAATTGTTGTAATACAGAGAAATATTAATGCACTTTTCCAAAGCTAAATGACTTTTCATACAAGAGAGACTACAATATATAAAATAATAATGCAAAATTCTAAAGATATGCTATACATATTAAGATATATCTAAAAAGAAATTTTACTATTATATGTCATCTTTTCTGGAATAAGTACAAAGGTCAAATTCTGAAGTCCATGGAATCCATTAAATACAGACAAAGATGGTAAGATGATCTACAGTGAAATTGTGATGATGATGACTTATTATCCTCTCCAGCCTCATATAGGCTTCTGAGTTTCTCAAGGAATTTAAGAGAGGTTATTTATTCTTTAAATAGTACAATTTCCTTGTGTGATGAAGACAAAGCATTACTGAGCTAACACCATAAAAAGAAAGATAATCAGGGAAGCTTGTGAACCAGTGCTCAAGCTCAAATCAAGATTCCACTTTTCTGACTGAAGAAAGTAGAGACTAGAGGTATTTCATCGTACTATGGAGTTTCCTTCTTCCGTGTGTTTGGAACAAACATTTAACCTAGGTTCCACCTGCAGTATCACTACTATAGAATTGGGTCCCCAAAGAGCAAGGATCACCTGAGGCCACATATGTTCAAAGAGGTCATCTTTCTGAGTCATCAGCCTAGAGGTCCCTTGGAGTCTAACAGGAGAGCACGCCAGGATGCCTGCTCACTTTAACAAAGACAATGTGCTGAATGAGGCAGAGAAGAGAGATATCAGAAAGTATTTAAATTCACTAGACATTACCAACAATTCAAAAAGTACTTCAAGTGATCATGATCCCTTTCTGAATACAAGAGGATGGTATGGGCAGGATAAAGAGAAATGATACCATCAGTGTAGGTTATGGAGGGAGGGCACAGTGCTTCTGTTGCACATTGGCAAAATAATGCTTTCACCTTGCCCAGGTCTGTGAGATAAGCAGCAGCAGCAGCCTGGCTATCTGTCTATACTGAGGAGATGGGAAATTATAGCTTGAGCATAGAGGTAAGCCATGAGTATGTGCTTTCCATATCTCCAACTAGGAAAAAAAAAAGTATTTGTAAAAGGAGCCCCAGCTACTGCACTCTGAAATCCATATTGCCATATTTGTGTCAAGATCATGCTTGCCCTGGGCTGTTCCCCAAAGGCAGTAACCATAGCAGGAGTACTATCACCAACCCAAACCTAAGAGATTTGAGACTACCATGACTGCTAACTTTGGCTTGAGGTACCCCTTGAATCTTCCTTAAAATTCATGGCAGTTTCTATGCAACTTCACTTTCCTTCTCATTCATACTGTTAGACATGCATCCTAGTCTAATTGGACATGAATTCCAGTCTTGACTACTGCCATTCTCATTTTCTCTCATAGACATTTCTCTCAACAGTTCTTGTATGTGTAGTTCCATTTTGTTGTCTTCTTAGGGGATCCATAATAATGTACACAAGTCAAGTGAGTATCTTAATAGATTATACTTTTATACATGGTTGGTGATATATCTTCAGTCTCTGAGCTCTACCAATTGGCAAATGCAGATATAGTCACTCACATATATAATGTTCATTGCTTCAACTACCAACTCCTATAGCCACTAGAAATTTAACTTTTTTAACAGAGCCCTAAATATGTGTGTGCCTGTGTTAACAAATCAGAACTTATTTCAGTTCTGATGTATTTCAGTTTCTGATATATTTTGGGAGTATTTCAGTAACCCAAATAGTGGTGACAGAGATACAGGGGAGCATTTCAAATCTTAAAGTCCAATTCTATCTCCTTTACTGTCACCATTAAAATGCATTATACTCAAATTTGATTAAAGTGGCACTTATACCATTACCACTACCACTATGGCTGCAGCTAATAAAGCTGGAAATTATTCTCTTCAAAAATTAAAGAGAGTGACTTCAGGGTATAAATCCCAAATAACTGAAAGCAGAGATTCAAACAGATATTTTTATACCCATGTTCATAACAGTATTACACATAGTAGTTTAAAGATAGATACAACCAAAGTTTTATCGACAGATGACCTGATAAAATGTGGCACATACATTCATGAAATATTTTCAGTCTTAAAGAGGAGGCAAATCCTGACATATTCTATAATATGGATAAAGCCTGAAGACAGTATGCAAGTAAAATAACCCAGTCACTAAAATACCTAGAGTAGTCAATTCATAGAAATAGAACATAGAACAGAGGTTTCCAGGGGCTGAGGAAAAGAGAGAATGAAAGATTAGAGGTTATTGTTACAAAGTTTCAGTTGGAGAAAATCAAAAAGTTCTAGAGAAGGATGGTGATGATATTTGCACAATAATGTGAATATACTTAATGTCACAGAATTATCCACTTAAACACGATTAATATGTTAAAATTTATATTATGTATATTTCACCAAAGGGCTTTCTTGGTGGCTCGGTGGCAAAGAATCCACCTGCCAATGCAAAAGACACACGTTCATTCCCTGGGATGTGAAGATCACCTGGAGAAGGAAATGGCAACCCACCCCAGTATTTATGCCTGGAAAATTCATGCACAGGGGAACCTGGCTGACTACAGTACGTGAGGCTGCAAGAGTCGGACATGACTTAGGAATGAAACAATAACAGCATATTTCACCACATTAAAAAAAAAAAAGAAAGAAAGAACCGGCTTTTGCGTTATGCTCAAAACTTTTAAGAAGGGGGTCTGCTTGAAATCCAAGTTATTTCGGTGGTTAGTGACATAGCTCTGGTTGGCCTGAGATAAAAATTTACCAGGCAGGTTATGACAGTCTTGTAGAAAAGTACAGCTACTGCAGAGTAACTTCCTTTTCCAGGCTCCAGGATCTCAATCCTGCTATAGCATAGGCTTGGCAAAGATCTCCCATGCTCCTGGACTAGTATCTAGGACAAGTATCAGTATCAGGACAAGACTAGTATCAGTCACTCTATTGTATGTACAAATATCAGTTGAGTTCAGTCGCTCAGTCATGTCCAGCTCTTTGCAACCCCAGGAATTGCAGCACACCAGTCTCCTTGTCCATCACCAACATCCAGAGGTCACTCAAACTCATGTCCATTGACTCGGTAATGCCATTCACCCATCTGATCCTCTGCCGTCCCCTTCTCCTCCTGACTCCAATCCCTCCCAGCATCAGGGTCTTTTCCAATGAGTCAATTCTTCTCATGAGGTAGCCAAAGTATTGGAGTTTTGGCTTTAGCATCAGTCCTTCCAATGAACACCAGGAATGATCTCATTTAAGGTGGACTGGTTGGATCTCCTAGCAGTCCAGGGGACTCTCAAGAGTCCACTCCTACACCACAATTCAAAAACGTCAATTCTTTAGCACTCAGCTTTCTTCACAGTCCAACTCTCATATCCATACATGACCACTGGAAAAACCACAGCCTTGTCTAGACGGAAATTTGTTGGCAAAGTAATGTCTCTGCTTTTTAATATGCTATCAAGGTTGGTCATGACTCTCCTTCCAAGGAGAAAGCATCTTCTAATTTCATGGCTGCAGTCACCATCTTCAGTGATTTTGGAGCCCAATCTTGATTCTGGCTTGTGTTTCTTCCAGGCCAGTGTTTCTCATGATGTATTTTACATATAGTTAAATAAGCAGGGTGACAATATACAGGCTTGATGTACTCCTTTTCCTATCTGGAACCACTCTGTTGTTCCATGTCCATATCTAACTGTTGCTTCCTGACCTGCATACAGGTTTCTCAGGAGGCAGGTCAGGTGGCCTGGTATTACCATTTCTTTCAAAAGGAATTTTCCATAGTTTATTGTGATCCACACAGTCAAAGGTTTTGGCATAGTCAATAAAGCAGAAATAGATGTTTCTCTGGAACTCTCTTGCTTTTTTCATAATCCAGCAGATGTTGGCAATTTGATCTCTGGCTCCTCTGCCTTTTCTAAAACCAGCTTGAACATCTGGAAGTTCACGGTTCATGTATTGCTGAAGTCTGGCTTGGAGAATTTTGAGCATTACTTTACTAGTGTGTGAGATGACTTCAATCATGCAGTAGTTTAAGTACTCTTTGGCATTGCCTTTCCTTGGGATTGAAATAAAAATGGACCTTTTCCAGTCCTGTGGCCACTGCTGAGTTTTCCAAATTTGCTGAATGTCTGGCTCTAGGTGAGTGATCACATCATCGTGATTATCTGGGTCATGGAGCTCTTTTTGTACAGCTCTTCTGTGTATTCTTGTAACCTCTTCTTAATATCTTCTGCTTCTGTTATGTCCATACCATTTCTGTCCTTTATTGAGCCCATCTTTGCATGAAATGTTCCCTTGGTATCTCCAATTTTCTTGAAGAGATCTCTAGTCTTTCCCATTCTGTTCCTTTCCTCTATTTCTTTGCACTGATCGCTGAAGAAGGCTTTCTTATCTTTCTTTGCTATTCTTTGGAACTCCGCATTCAGATGGTTATGTCCTTCTTTTTTTTCCTTTGCTTTTCACTTCTCTTCTTTTCAGAGCTATCTGTAAGACCTCTCCAGACAGTCTTTTTGCTTTTTTGCATTTCTTTCCCATGAGGATGGTCTTGATGATCCTTGTCTCCTGTACAATGTCATGAACTTCTGCCCATAGTTCATCAGGCATATTTCTTTGCACTGATCGCTGAAGAAGGCTTTCTTATCTTTCTTTGCTATTCTTTGGAACTCCGCATTCAGATGGTTATGTCCTTCTTTTTTTTCCTTTGCTTTTCACTTCTCTTCTTTTCAGAGCTATCTGTAAGACCTCTCCAGACAGTCTTTTTGCTTTTTTGCATTTCTTTCCCATGAGGATGGTCTTGATGATCCTTGTCTCCTGTACAATGTCATGAACTTCTGCCCATAGTTCATCAGGCCCTCTATCAGATCTAGTGCTTTAAATCTATTTCTCACTTCCACTGTATAATCATAAGAGATTTGATTTTGGTTATACCTGAATGATCTAGTGGTTTCCCTAGTTTCTTCAATTTAAGTCTGTATTTGGCAATAAGGAGCTCATGACATGAACCACAGTCAGTTCCCAGTCTTGTTTTTACTGACTGTACAGAGCTTCTCCATCTTTGGCTGCAAAGAATATAATCAATCTAATTTCTGTGTTGACCA
This sequence comes from Madoqua kirkii, assembly GCA_006408675.1. Lineage (NCBI taxonomy): Eukaryota > Metazoa > Chordata > Mammalia > Artiodactyla > Bovidae > Madoqua > Madoqua kirkii. The sequence continues at coordinate 5,517 of SJYC01100815.1, forward strand.
TCTGGTGATCTCCATGTGTAGAGTCTTCTCTTGTGTTGTTGGAAGAGGGTGTTTGCTATGACCAATGCATTTTCTTGGCAACACTCTATTAGTCTTTGCCCTGTTTCATTCTGCATTCCAAGGTCAAATTTGCCTGTTACTCCAGGTGTTTTTTGACTTCACACTTTTGCATTCCAGTCCCCTATAATGAAAAGGACATCTTTTGGGGGTGTTAGTTCTAAAAGGTCTTGTAGGTCTTCATAGAACCATTCAACTTCAGCTTCTTCCACGTTATTGGTTGGGGCATAGGCTTGGATTACCATGATATTGAATGGTTTGCCTTGGAAACTAACAGAGATCATTCTGTTGTTTTTGAGATTGCATCCAAGTATTGCATTTCAGACACTTTTGTTGACCATGATGGCTACTCCATTTCTTCTGAGGGATTCCTGCCTGCAGTAGTAGATATAATGGTCATCTGAATTAAATTCACCCATTCCAGTCCATTTTAGTTCACTGATTCCTAGAATGTCGATGTTCACCCTTGCCATCTCACTTGAGCACTTCCAATTTGCCTTGATTCATGGACCTGACATTTCAGGTTCCTATGCAATATTGCCCTTTACAGCATCGGTCCTTGCTTCTATCACCAGTCACATTCACAACTAGGTATTGTTTTTGCTTTGGCTCCATCCCTTCATTCTTTCTGGAGTTATTTCTCCACTGATCACCAGTAGCATATTGGGCACCTACCGACCTGGGGAGTTCCTCTTTCCGTATCTTATCATTTTGCCTTTTCATACTGTTCATGGGTTCTCAAGGCAAGAAAAAAGTGGCTTGCCATTCCCTTCTCCAGTGGACCACATTCTGTCATAATTCAAGGATAACCAGGATCAAATCTTTTCTGCCAGAGCAACAAGCAAGAGGATACTTAGGCCTGGAGGATCACCTAAGTCCATTTGCTAGAAATCATCACATCAAGTGACTTCAGATACTTAGCTCACTGAACTCTGATTTAAAGAAACTCTCCAGTAGTCTTTAATCAGAATACTGTGTAACTAAGACTGTACCTAAGTGCTCAAGTAAGAAAATTCAGATAGACATTATTCACAATGGAAAGATATTTTAACCAGGTTTATTTTTGTGTATATTTTCTGTTTTAATGGCTTTTACCTCATCATTTCCTTTGCCCCTTTGCAACCTTCACCCACTAGGGTATAGGCCATCTCTGTACTCCACCAATCATAAGCATTCTAGCTTCTCCAATTTTCAATTTAAGAACTGACTTTTATATTACTAAGATTAATAGAGAATACAAATAACAACTCGATCTCCTAGATAGTATTAAATATTGGTTGACAGCAAGTGCCAATAAAATTATATTTATTTTTGTACTGGTTCACTTCATATGCACATTTATTCCTGCTACTGATGTGTTTGCCCCTTAACTGCACTATTCTCAAAATACAGCTGGGCTGGAGACTTATTAGACATTTCCCAGTGCTGACAGCTTTTGCTGACCTCAGCAGTTAGGCTAAACTCAAAGTAACACAATATAAGGACAATATATATTTTTTAATATATAAACTCTCTATGTGTATTCTTCTATTGTATTAATATGCCTGTAGAAACTATTCTCCATAGACAAAGAAGAAATATTTCTGCAGTATGCTACTGAAGTCCCTCAAGTGCAGAAAAAATGAAAAGCATATTTTCATAAATAAAAAGCAGCACACCATGACACTATCCTCTTCTGGCTTGAACTCCTCTGTATGTGTGTGTGGTTGTACGTGTGTGTGTGTTTGTGTGTGTGTATATGTAGAGAGGTTCCTACTTCCCTCTAGACAGTGGAATATTAAATACGAATGGATTTTTTTGTTTGTAAAATAGAATAGAAAGATCATGTCCCCTTTAAATTCATCAGGTTTACTTTGATTTGACTAGTTAATTATTAATACAACAGGTATATTAATGACTGAAAATGAGAAAGAGCCATACTATAAAATCGTTGGGCTTCCCTGGTAGCTCAGTAGTAAAGAATATACTTATCAAGCAGGAGACACCACCCAAACAGGAGACACAGGTTTAATCCTTGGGTAAGGAAAATTCCCTAAAGAAGGAACTTGCATACTACTCCAGTATTCTTGCCTAGGAAATCCCACGGACAGAGGAGCCTGGCAAACCTACGGTCCATGGGTCGCAGACAGCTGGAGATGGCTTAGTGACTAAACAGCAGCAGCAGTAGAAATCTAGGTGAAGTGATATATGCGCATTCTCTTTGGTACTAAAGTTAGTGCTGAAAGTCACAACATGCAAAGAAAATTATATAACTCTAGTGTGTAATTCATATTTTGAAATGATTTAGCAGAGCTTATTTTTTAAAAATCTAGAAATTTTATTTGTAAAGGTACTTAATTAAAATTATATATAACATTGAGAGAAAAGCAAAGCAAAAATAAATGTCAAAGTAGTTTAAGCATGATTTTATAAGCCACACACAATTTATTCTGAATTTCTTACAGAAATAGAATTCAGAATAAATGCTTAAGAGGCTGCCTAAATGGCTGATTATTCTATATTCACTGCACAAAAATCTTAAAGTCTAAATGTATATAAGTTCTAGGCAAAACATTTCCTTCAATTATCTAGAACTGATATCTACAAATGTATCTTAAAGATAGAAGGCATCGTAAGTGAAAAAGACCTAGAAACAGTCTAATTTAACCCTTATTTCAAGTACTGTACACTGTATATGACAGAGAATATAACTTGGTATTAAATAAGTTGAAGTACAGTAAATTATTGAAGAGTATAAAAATAAAAGCAAATTACATATGTCTGCTAATATATGAAAGTGAAAAAAAAAGTGTTAGTTGCTCAGTCATATCTACTTCTATGTGACCCCAGGGACAGTAGCCTGCTAGACTTCTCTGTCCATGAAATTTTCCAGGCAAGAATATTGGAGTCGGCAACCATTCCCTTCTCCAGGGCATCATCCAAACCTAGGGATCAAACTCGAGTCTCTTGCATTGCAGGCAGATTCTTTACCATCTGAGTCACCATTCAAGAAATTTAAATGCAGTAAGTTCTTAAAGAGTATAAAACTAAAGCAAATGAAATATACCTGCTAATATAAACTTTATCTTTAAATAAAAATTATTTTACAATCTATATGCAAAATTTATCTAAGACTTCAGTTTTATAAATGAAAAGTCTAATACTTTTATTTTTGTTCATCTATTTTCTATCTAGATTGTGCAACAAATAGAATAGGGCATTTATATATACATATATATCTTTCATTATCTTTTAAATTAACATACACAGAAATACAATAAATTTCCATAAAACTTAATATCTGACAGTTGTAGGTTCAGAACAAACCTCCCAAGATATGCTACTTTTGACAGATGGACTGTTTTTAATTAAAAGCAGTGGAGACACTACAGGCTCAAAAGATTGCTGCTAAGTCTAAGTCACTTCAGTCATGTCCAACTATGTGCGACTCCATAGATGGCAGCTCACCAGGCTCCCCCATCCCTGGGATTCTCCAGGCAAGAACACTGAAGTGGGTTGCCATTTCCTTACCCAATGCATGAAAGTGAAAAGTGAAAGTAAAGTCACTCAGTCATGTCCGACTCTTCCCAACCCCATGAACTGCAGCCTACCAGGCTCCTCTGTCCATGGGATTTTCCAGCAAGAGTACTGGAGTGAGGTGCCATCACTCTATTGCCCCTCTAATAATCACCTAGAACAATTTAAACTGGGGATTTTCCCCCAGGCGGGAGGGGGGAAGCTATTACCAGAGATAAATTTTAAGTGGTCCCATCTATATGGCAGGACAAACATCTAATTACCAAATATCTGCCATTCTTATTCTATGAATGACCCTCCTATCTTTGGAAACCCCAGTCCCCTAATCCTTAGTTCAGGATGACACATATAGCTCATTTTGCTTTCTGTCTTTAAACTTCTCATATATGAAGGGTACCCAAACATTATGAAATTAAGTTTTCTCTTGTTAGTCTTATCTTATTTCAGTTATTCTATCAGCAAAAGAAAACCAGAGAAGGAAGGGGGCAAGGGAAATTGTCCCCTTCCTGACATAATGTATAACTTTGACATAACAGTGTGTGGCTGTAAAGCTGTATCTTCTTAGTTTTTAGGTCTGCACATTGTGTTTCAGCACTCACACCTATGATCACATTTCCCAAGCTATCAGAGCCCTTCCAACAAGGCTCATAGGTCTGAAGGGTATCTCAACCTTCTCTATTAAAAGACTTCATTATACCCTTCTAACTCATCTGAGTATCCTACCTGTTCAACCAACCAATTCACAAATATTTTATTAATTTTCTGGTCAAATAGGATGAAATTGTGACTATGCAGCTATTTCTACATTAAGCACAGATTTCTCTACTATTAACATTTTGCAACATTACTTTGCCAACAAAGGTGCATCTAGTCAAGACTATGATTTTTTCTGTGGTCATGTATGGATGTGAGAGTTGGACTGTGAAGAAAGCTGAGCACCAAAGAATTGATGCTTTTGAGCTGTGGTGTTGGAGAAGACTCATGAGAGTCCCTTGGACTGCAAGGAGATCCAACCAGTCCATTCTAAAGGAGATCAGCCCTGGGTGTTCTTTGGAAGAAATGATGCTAAAGCTGAAACTCCAGTACTTTGGCCACCTTACGCGAAGAATTGACTCACTAGAAGACTGATGTTGGGAGGGATTGGGGGCAGGAGGAAAAGGGGGTGACATAGGATGAGATTCCTGGATGGCATCACTGACTTTGATGGATGTGAATCTGAGTGAACTCCAGGAGTTGGTGATGGACAGGGAGGCCTGACATGCTGCAGTTCATGGGGTCACAAAGAGTCGGACACGACTAAGCAACTGAACTGAACTGAACTGAACATTTTGCAAAGTGGACTCAACCCAAAAGGAAAAGCTTTTTATTTATTTTACATTGTTGCTTTTTTCCTTATTTGTTTTTTATTTCCTATTCTTGACAACTACAAGTTTGGTATTATTGAAAATTTAGAAAATGCTTTTTCTTTTTAACAACACATTGAATTAAGTATCTCTATGTGAAGAAAGCTGAGAGCTGAGGAATTGATGCTTTTGAACTGTGGTGTTGGAGAAGACTCTTGAGAGTCCCTTGAACTGCAAGGAGATCCAGCCAGTGCATTCTGAAGGAGATCAACCCTAGGATTTCTTTGGAAGGAATGATGCTAAAGCTGAAACTCCTGTACTTTGGCCACCTCATGTGAAGAGCTGACTCACTGGAAAAGACCCTGACACTGGGAGGGATTGGGGGCAGGAGAAGGGGACGATAGAGGATCAGATGGCTGGATGGCATCACCGACTCGATGGACGTGAGTCTGAGTGAACTCCAGGAGTTGGTGACGGACATGGAGGCCTGGCGTGCGGCAATTCATGGGGTCGCAAAGAGTTGGATAGACTGAGCAACTGAACTGAACTGAACTGAATGATGCCACTAAGCAAAATGTATTTATATTCAGATCTAAACAATAAAGCTGCTACTCAAGGCTCAAACCAACACCCATGTTTTTGGCTTGCCCAAATCTTATTCTAGATTTAGGAACTCTTTGACTTTTTTTCCACCTTGAGGAGAGAAAAAAACAAAAACAAAACACCCACTCAGACTACCTATGATCAAAACAGCATTGATGTTACTCTAGGATTGATTAAACTTCAGGTAGTTTCTTCCTGACAGCAAACCCTGATCTCTCTTTTCTTAGAGCATTTACCTTAAAAACATTTAATTACAAATTCCTTCTTTGCCTCTTTGTGATATAAAATTCTAGCTTCTGCCAGTTTTTATTACCCAGTAATGTTTTTCTCGAGAATTAGGAAGTAATCTCTTTGAAATGGAACCATATGGGAGTCAGGGCCCCTAATTCCCAGTCTCTGTACAAAGGTAGGAACCTAATTTTCATAAGCTTCAACTAGCAAACACAGACAGCCTAATCCACTGATTAATTTCTCAGTTGTTTTCTATATTTTCTCATTAGTTCATATCTAGTGCTCCAAATCTTTTTGTTTTGTTTTGGTTTGGTTTGGTTTGGTTTAACAGAGTTGAGTTCAAGCTCTCTCCCTTATTGTAATAACCTTGAATAAAGTTATCCTTTCCTGTTTAACTCCATCCAGAACAATTCATCTTTGACGTATAAACTAGCTTTTTTTTGAAAATCTCTTCTCTTTTCAAATGAATGATAATATGAATAGAGCACCTATTATACATACAGTTTGCATGTATATTATTTAATCCAAATGAATTACAACAGATCATGTTAGAGATTAAAATAACTAAGACTCACATTTAGAAATTTGGCAATTCAGAACTGGAAGATAGGACTGGAATAAAAAAGGTACTTTCTGGATAGGTTTATATCAACTATATAAGCAAGGTTGGTTCTTCCATCCTGTAGAGCTAGAGGGTGAAAGCCAAAGACCAGGATAGGGACAGTTCCACCATGGCTAGAAGGTAGCTTTCTCCTAGGTGTGTGGAAACAGGCACACAACATGAAAGACTGGCACTATAAAATATAAACATATTTAGTATGGCCTGGGATTCCAAGGCAAAAAATATTCAAAACTGATGGTGAATAATTTTAAAGCCTTAAACCCAGAGTTTTTGGAAAACTCAGCAATGGCCACAGGATTGGAAATGGTCAGTTTTCTTTCTAATCCCAAAGAAAGGCAATGCCAAAGAATGTTCAAAATACTGCACACTAGTAAAGCAGCAACCCACTCCAGTACTCTTGCCTAGAAAATCTCTTGAATGGAGGAGTCTGGTAGGCTGCGGTCCATGGGGTCATGAAGATTCAGACACGACTGAGCGATTTCACTTTCACTTTTCACTTTCAAGCATTGGAGAAGGAAATGGCAACCCACTCCAGTGTTCTTGCCTGGAGAATCCCAGGGACGGGGGGATCCTGGTGGGCTGCCATCTATGGGACGCACAGGGTTGGGACATGACTGAAGTGACTTAGCACCAGCAGCAGCAAATTAGTGCTCAAATTCTCCAAGCCAGGCTTCAAGAGTACGTGAACAGTGAACTGCCAAATGTTCAAGCTGGATTTAGAAAAGGCAGAGGAACTAGAGATCATATTACCAATATCCATTGGACCATAGCAAAAGCAAGAGTTTCAGGAAAAACATCTACTTCTGCTTTATTGACCATGCCAAAGCCTTTGACTATGTTGATCACAACAAACTGTGGAAAATTCTTAGAGATGGGATTAGCATTCCCATCTCTTACCTGCTGCCTGAGAAATCTGTATGCAAGTCAAGAGCAACAGTTAGAACAAAATATGGAACAAAAAAAATGGTTCCAAATAGGGAAAGAAGTACATCAAGTTTGCATATTGTCACCCAGCCTATTTAACTTAGAGTACATCATGCAAAATGCTGGGCTGGATGAAGCACAAGCTGGAATCAAGATTGCCAGGAGAAATATCAATAACCTCAGATATGCAGATAATACCAGAGTTATGGCAGAATGGGAAGAAGAGCTAAAGAGCCTCTTGAAAGTGAAAGAGGAGAGTGAAAAGTTGGCTTAAAACTCAACATTTAGAAAACTAAAATCATGGCATCTGATCCCATCACTTCACGGCAAATAGATGGGGATAAACGGAAACAGTGAGAACCTTTATTTTGGGGGGATTCAAAATCACTGCAGATGGTGACAGCAGCCATGAAATCAAAAGACGCTTGCTCCCTGAAAGAAAAGTTATGGCCAATCTAAACAGCATATTAAAAAGCAGAGACATTACTTTGCCGACTAAGGCCCATCTAGTCAAAGTTATGGTTTTACCAGTAGTCATGTACAGATGCGAGAGTTGGACTATAAAGAAAGCTGAGTGCCAAAAAATTGATGCTTTTGAATTGTGGTGTTGGAGAAGACTCTTGAGAGTCACTTGGGCTGCAAGGAGATCCAACCAGTCCATCCTAAAGGAAATCAGTCCTGAATATTCACTGGAAAGACTAATGCTAAAACTGAAACTCCAGTACTTTGGCTATCTGATGCAAAGAACTGACTCATTGGAAAAGACCCTGGGAAAGATTGAGGGCAGGAGGAAAAGGGGGAGACAGAGGATGAGACGGTTAGATAGCATTATTGAATCAATGGCCATGAACCTCAGCAAACTCTTAGAGAGAGTGCAGACCATGGGAGTCTGGAGTGCTGCAGTCCCCAGGGTTGCAAAGAGCCAAACACAATTCTGTGACTAAAATAAAACAACAGAATTGAAATTAATCACATTCAGGAAAGACTGGGAACTAGCACCATGAATAAAGAGAAAAAGCAAACATAGTAAAGAAATTACAGAGAAAACGAAAAATACAGAATTCAGATAAATGTGGCTTATAGAGATAGTGTCCATGAAGAAAAAAATATCTAACACATAAAATTTTACAAGCTTCAGAATCACAATACATAATAACTTCATGAAATTTAAAGAACTGAATTTAATTGAAATGGCCCTTATTTTACTCAGAAATTTAATAAAAATGCATCATCAATATATTTATTGGTTAAATTGTTGT